>CAUYRT010058350.1:0-30096 GCA_963574885.1 Lepilemur ruficaudatus | reverse complement strand
GACAGAGTCTCACTCTCTTGCCCAGGGTAGAGTGCCATGGTATTAGCCTAGCTCACAGCAACCTCAAACTCCTGGGCTCAAGCAATCCTTCTGCCTCAGCCTCCCAAGTAGCTGGGACTACAGGCATGCACCACCATGCCTGGCTAATTTTTTCTGTATATTTTTAATTGTCCAATTAATTTCTTTCTATTTTTTTAGTAGAGACGGGGGTCTTGCTCTTGCTTAGGCTGGTTTCGAACTCCTGACTTTGAGCGATCCTCCCGCCTCAGCCTCCCAGAGTGCTAGGATTACAGGCATGAGTTACTGCGCCCGGCCTCTTCACATTTTTTTTACAGTTAATTTTATCTCATTTCTCGTCTCTTCTTTTTCTTTTTTATATTTCATCTATTTTTACCCTCTCATATGACTATGATACAGAAATAAAGGTGTGTATTTAATGAACAAGGTTAGAGAGTCTCTGTTCTTTGAAAAGTAGGTATGTGGAATAGTCTATGTTTGGCTTAAAACTTTTCTTATGTACTTTTTCTGCTAACTTTTTCTTATACACTGATGGATCTTAGGAAAAAAGTGATTCTTATCTTGACTTAGATTATCATATTGTTAGAAAAAAAATTATTCAATAATATTTGTTAAAGCACAGTAAGGGCCAGGCACGGTGCTCACAACTATAATCCTAGCAATTTGGGAGGTTGAGGCAGAAGGATCTCTTTTTTTGGGGGGGGGGAGAGTCTCACTCTGTTGCCAGGGCTAGAGTGCCGTGGAGTCAGCCTAGCTCACAGCAACCTCAAACTCCTGGGCTCAAACAATCCTCCTGCCTCAGCCTCCCGAGTTGCTAGGACTACAGGCATGCACCACCAGACTGGCTTATTTTTTCTATATATTTTTAGTTGTCCAGCTAATTTCTTTCTATTTTTTTTAGTAGAGATGGGGTCTCGCTCTTGCTCAGGGTGGTTTCGAACTCCTGACCTTGAGTAATCCTCTCACCTCGGCCTCCCAGAGTGTTAGGATTACAGGCATGAACCACAGTGCCTGGCCCGGAAGGATCTCGTGAGGCCAGGAGTTTGAGAACAGCCTGGGAAACATAGAGAGACTCTGTCTCTACAAAAAATATTAAAATTAAAATTAGCTGGGCATGGTGGCATGTGCCTGTGGTCCTCACTACTCAGGAGGCTGACTGAGGCTGGAGGATCACTTGAGCCCAAGAGTTCAAGAGGCTGCAGTGCGCTATGATCATGCCACTGCACTCCAGCCTAGGCAACAGAGTAGAACTCTGTCTCAAAAAAAAAAAGGGCACAGGAAGGCAGACTTTATTCAGGACTATTGCGATAAGTATGGGACTACTACAATGGGATTTTGCAGTGGAGGAAGATTGGGCTTAATTCTGAATACAGCATGGGCAACCGGGAATTTTAGCCAAGGGGGATGGGTTTGGCAGGTAGATGGAAAATTATTAAGTGGAAACATCAGGGGAAAGGGAGATTCTGGCTAAACTGACATAACAAGATTCTTGCTGAAGTCAGATGAGGTTGATCAGACATCACCTGGCAATGGTGGAGGAGGAAGAATCTGATCACACACCGAGGGTGATCAAATATCAAGGGTAGGGGTTTCTTACTAAAACGACTTAGCAGGATTCCTGCTAAACTTGGATTTTACAAGGAAGTACAGTAGTCCTCCCTTTTACTCAGGGGATACGTTTCAAGACCCCCAGTAGATGCCCGAAACCTCGGACAATACTGAACTCTCTCTCTATATATTTTACATTATGTTTTTTTCCTACATATACATACCTATAATAAAGTTTAATTTATAAATCAGAGATTAACAATAAAATAGAACAATTGTAACAATATACTGTAATAAAAATTATGTGAATGTGGTCTCTTTCTCAAAATGTCTTACTGTTCTGTACTGACCCTTCTTATAATATAATGATCTGATAACTGAGACAGGTGCTAAAAGTGACTAGCATACACAGCATGGATACTACACAAAGGGATGACTCATGACCCAGGCAGACAAAGCAGGAGAGGGTGGGATTTCATCACGCTACTCAGAACGGCACACCATTTAAAACTTACAAATGTTTATTTTTGGAATTTTCCATTTAATATTTTGAGACCACGGTTGACCTTGGGTAACTGAAACCTTGAGAAGCGAAATGGTGGGTAAGGGAGTACTATTGTACTCAGATAGGCCAAGGAGGCAGTTTAGGAGCCTGACAAAACTTTGGTCAAGTAAAGAATCTTTGTCATCACAGTGATCCTTTAGCACAGTTTTACCAAAAAACAAACAAAAGAATATTTTAAGTTATAAACCAAGGTTTGAGGAGCAGAGCGAGACTCTGTCTCTAAAAAAATAAATAAATAAACCAAGGTGGCTGGCTCCTTGGATAATTGGATAATAGATATCCGTCTTTAATTACCTAGGTAAAGAAAGTAAGTTTAAAATCTGATAGTTGAAGACAGTTATAATAACTAATTAGAAATTTTTTTTGGATATCCTGATTTTATGGCAACTAATTAGAAATTAAATAAGTTTTACAAATTAGGGATTTCTGATTTTTTCCCAGCTAATCTCATTGCAGGAGTCATATAAATCTATATTAACAAATATGAACAAAACAAATGTATATAAGCATAGTTAGAAATAAGATTTACTAAAAACCATGGAGATTCGAAATTAGTCATTGGATAAGGGGGGAAGGGGACACAATTCTTCTCAAGAAAACAGTATCCAATCCTTTATACGGGGACACAGCAAATACCGACAGTTATACATAAACTGAAAGGGGCGGCCTTGCAAAAATTACAGGAAAATACCTAATCCCACAATTTCCCCAGTAACAGTTAAAGATCAATCTTACGAGTTTTCTCACTAATAGGCACCCTGCAGGAGTGCTGTTTTGCACAACTTCTAAAAAGAGCTGAGTGGACAGAAATGATGTAAATCCCTCTCTTTCAAAACTGTTTTTTTTTGTTTTTTTGTTTTTTTTTTGAGAATCTGCTTTTACAGAGTTCCTGAGTAAATAGCAGGAGAATGAGCTCCACATCTTGAAGGCAGAGTCACATCTCCTGTGATAACCCCTTCTCCAAGGAAAGGCAGGAAACCAAGTCTTGGACTTTGACATCCTGCTTCCTGTTTTGTTATCAACTGACAGCCATCACTATTTTTTTTTCTGTTTGTCCCTCTTAAAATAGACCAAGCCTCTTGGCCTCGCTGCTGGTACCCTCTTCTCTTTCTTTGGGATGCCACACCATCTCCCTTCTTTCCCCTCTCTCTCACTCTCCTCTAAGAAGATAAAATAAATTTACTTTTATATATCTTAATCTCTGAGAAATCTTTCTCCACCTGCACTGTGAGCACCTACTAGGCTTTCCACCCTAACAAAGTGAGAAAAAAACAAGGTTAATTAGTGATTTGATCACAGCCTGAGTAGTCTAGGTTGGATCCAGGATGGCTTGTTTTGACTTCAACGCTAGTCCTTTTGTTTCACTGTTTCAAAATTCTTTTTAAAATAAATGTATGAAACTTTATTACTAGAAGGTTTTTAATCCTTGTATTTGCCAACAATGTCGATTATACAACTCTCCCCAATTAATTAAAAATATTTCTCTACCCCTGGCAAATATACTTTTATTTTGATAAATTTGTTACATTTCAGATGAATAAACTATATAAAAATATGAAATTATAATATTAAGCCTTTCTTTTGATGAAATTACTTCAAAGACCCAAAACAAAAACCAATTTACTTTTAGTGGAAAATAGATCGTTTCAGAAAGAAAAAAATGTTGTTTAGAATTGGTTACTTGTTACCACCTCTCTTGGCAACAAGTGAGGTTAAAAGCCTCTCTCTTGAAAAACTAATATAATCCCTTGAGGATTGTCTAGTGCTACAGTGGCATAAGGATTATTTTGAACTAAAGACATAAGAGAATTAACAAATGCAGGAAGAGGTTTTCTCCAAACTTCCCCCTTTCTGTCTAAAAACAGATCCTCCAAAAAAAGAACTTAATTGTCATAAATCCCCTCCTATAGAAGTTTCATCCACCAGGAAAGACTGTCATCAGAGGAGAGCAAAGGAAGTTGGCACCATATTCAGACAGGCACTGTTACAAACTATTGTAACTCCCATCTCTTCTCCTCAGGGTCCATTAATGTTTCAAAAGTCATTTGTGCTTCCTAAAGTGTCCTCTCTCTTTCTCCCCTCTCTTCTAAAAAGTCATCTGTTCTTTCAGAAGGTCCCTCTTCCCCTCTCTTTCACGGATTAAGGCAGTATAATATGCTCTCAAATCTCACCACTGCTTTGGGTATTCACTTCTTTCTGCGATATTCTTGTGCATGTACAATTAAAAGTTAACACATTTGTATGCCTCTTCTCCCATTAGTTTGTCTTTTGTCAGTTTAATTCACAGTCCCAACCCCTAGCCACTGAGATAGACAAAAAGTTTTTCCTCCTCTACAATTGCTAGTATTATCAAAGGGTACTATGAAAGGGAGACTGCTTTCTTTAAGAAGCTACTCTTCTAAAACTATACTTTAGCTACTGAAATTGAGAACACTTTTGAATAACAAAAGGTTTCTTTAAAACAGACTGGTGATGCTAGACTACAATTTTCAGAGATTTAAAAGCCTTAAGGCTCCAAATTACAACAGTGCAACAAAAATAATTGAAATTTATTGACAATATCTGACAGCATTAATTAAAATCTTATAAATGTACTTCCTCAATACTTTAGCAAATTTGTGATAGAATAAGATCTACGGAATGGTGATTGCGATAAAATAACTTCAATTTTTCTTTTTCTAGTCTCAGTACATGTAACACAGTAAGAAATATATATTTGGTCTGTGAAAATAAATATAATTTAAAAGCTGTTGGAACCCCAAAACCACCTTAAACCTTAATAAGTGACTGATCTGAGTCACATATGGTCAACAGCTTATGCCTCTTAGATTATAGATCAACTTGATTTCTTATTTTTCTTGTTCTGTACAATGACTAGAGAGAATAAAATGAGATCAGGGACAGAACTCTCCTGCCTTGTTAATAAATGGCCCTTGTTGTACTAGATTAACTTCCCTTTTGTTATCCTATTTTGCTTAGACCAGATGATAGAAAACCCATGACTATTACACCCTCTGTAAAAAAATGTTAAATGTACCCTTTCCCGAAAGAAACACTGCCTGTAACCAATCAAATTGCTGTAACTATGTGCCAACCTTGTATGAAAAATGCTGTAATCTCGCTAAAAATTCCCATCTCTGCCTATATAAATGAAATCTTAACTTCCCTACTTTGGAATGCTGACTGTATTCCTTTGGAGTTGGTGTTTCTGGGTGGGTCATTCTTAAACTTTGTGCTTAAATAAACTGTCTTTAAATTAGAATCTGACCCTTTTCATTATTTTAGGTTGACAGGTCTCTGCCCTGGCTCCTGACAGAGTTCCTAAAATGCTTATAGTTTCCTGAGTGAAAGGGGTGATAGGAACATCTTCTGTTATAATATTTGGTCTCAGTCCCTAGTTCCTCACACAAGAGCTTCTAAGACCTTTAGGATCTCATGAGTGATAAGAATGTCTTTCGTATGCTAATAAGATGACTGGTGATAGGGGTCCCTAGACAGCTTCAGGATGGGGGATAGTTGCCAGAAAGACCAAGGCACTTCCACCAAGGCATGATTAGAGGGTTGGAACCTTTATCCCTACCCTGCTCCCATCTCTAGGGAGAAGAAAGGGACAGGAAATTGAGCCAATCAGCAACGGCCAATGATTTAATCAATCATACCTATAATGAGACTGCCATAAAACCTCTAAATGATGGGATTCAGAGACCTTTCAGGTTGGTGAATGCATCCACATACTGGGAGGGTGGTATACCCCCAAACTCCATAGGGACAGAAAGCCCTGCACTCAGGGTCCTTCCAAACTTGCCCTGTGTACCTCTTCATCTGGCTATTCATTTGTAGCCTTTATAACATCATTTATAATAAACTGGTAATAGCAAATAAAGTGCTTCCTTGAGTTCTTTAAGTCAGTATAGCAAATTATGAAACCCAAGAAGGGAGTTGTGTGACTCCCTGATTTATAGCCAAGTTGGTTATAAGTACCAGAGGTGCAGGGCTGATGACTGGCATTTGTAGTAGGGAGCAAGTTTTGTGGGACTGAGCCCTTAATCTGTGGGGTCTGTGCTAAATTTGGGTAGTGTCAGAATTGAATTAAATTATAGGATACCCCATTGGTGTCCACAGAAAATTAGAGAATTGCTTAGTGTGGAAAACGCATACATTTGGTAGCAGAAGAATTATGAGTAGAGAAACAGTTTTACTTTAATATGTTATCACTGATTCTTCTAAATTTAATTTGTTTAGAGCTTGGAAGGCTGATGGTCTAAAAATCTAGAAATTACCCAGCAACTTATTTATATCAGAATATACCTTTCTAATAGTGTTCTTCACAGAAAGCAGTTTATAGTGGTTAAAAGTCTTAAGAGTTCTATTTGCTCTCTTTATATGAGAAGTTTTTTTTGAAGATGGCACATTTGTTCATTCTTTCCCTAGGATGCTTAGACAGGTGTGTATTTCCTATCTCTGGACAGGTAGGATTTTTCATCTAATAGAGAAAACTCTGACTGATATAACAACTTAGAAACATGGATCCTACATTTTATTTTAAAGTATTTTTAATTAACCTGACATATTAAGGCTGGCCTTCTTCATGGCAAGAAAATATCAGAGAATACTCTAGATTGGGATTAGAGATGTACATACCCTTTATCAAAGCTGAAGTTTTACTTATAGTTGCTTCATTCACTAGAATCATTGCTTGGATGTATTCTGTCAAGGAAAGAAGAAAAGAAATAAAAACAGCATCACCAACACCTTTATTCATGGTGCCAGCTACTGTGCCAAACAATTTACATAATTTATCTCATTTAATCTTCACTACTTCCCTCCGAGGTTATTATGACTATCTGTATCACAGATAAAGAAACTGAGGCTCGGAGGTTAAATTACTTATTCCAGGTCATTCAGCTAGCACGTAATAGAACTGGATTCAAACCTACATATATTTGACTCATGAAGGATTGAGAAGAACATTAAAACAAAAAATAGTAGCAACTTTTTTGATACGCACATAATAGACTGTCACAAGAATATCCAGAAAGCACTAAGAATAGTCCAGGGAAAATTTGCTTTAAAACCCTATGTCCTGATATAGTCAAGGAGGATTCCACATTAAAGTCTTATGTTCTGCAACCAACCAGGGTTGAAGACAAAGAGAAAAAATAAAAACCTGGATCACTGAATTGACTGCCTATGTAGAACACAAATTTTGCTTTCAAAAGACTAGTGGAGCAAGCTCTCTTTAAAGCAGGCAAAATATAGTTATACATACTTTAATACATATAAAAAACTAGTCTCTGAATGATGGGGTAATGGATAATTTTTCTGTTATTTTTTTTAAGTGACAAATGTCATTTAATGAGCAGATATTACTTTTGCAACATTCTCCCCTAAAAGACACAAAGGTAAAAAAGAAGGCTGAGATACAAATAAATTCAGTAGCTATTATTCACAAACATGTATATTTACGTACTATAATAAACAATGTTAGAAATAGAATTATATTGTGTTATCAGAGGGTAATATTTAGTATTAAACATATTTAAAGTTTTTATTGCTTCATACCTTTATTTGTTGCAGACCCATCTTTGATCTTTTGTTTCAGTGACTGTAGCACATTTTGCACTTGTTCAAATATGAAGTCCACTTTTCCATCAT
Source organism: Lepilemur ruficaudatus (assembly GCA_963574885.1). Taxonomy (NCBI): domain Eukaryota; kingdom Metazoa; phylum Chordata; class Mammalia; order Primates; family Lepilemuridae; genus Lepilemur; species Lepilemur ruficaudatus. The sequence continues at coordinate 22,310 of CAUYRT010058350.1, read as the reverse complement.
CTTCTAGCTCCATCCAGAAAGTTTTTGCATCATCTGTAATAAAAATAATTAGTCTAAGAGTTTAAAAAATATATACTGTAATTTCCCTAAGGCACATGTTTCAAAAAAACCTATTTGGTTTTTAAATAAAATCAAGATTCAACTGGTCTATCACTTTTTCCTTACAAAGAACTAGACACAAAGAATATGATCTAAGTACGCCACCTATTTCTGCTAATTTTTAAAATACATATTGAAAACTTTAGTGACATTGTTTCTTGACCGGAAAACAGAAAAATGACTTCCCTCTAGAGTGGTAGAGGGGTGTACGTATAGATACAAACGCATTTTTTAAAGTTTCAGGGATACAACCTCCACTGGGTATGGTTTCAGAATAAAACATCTCAATGATTATTGAAATAACTAAATGTCCAACAATATTGCTTTTTAAGAAGTGTTTAATATTAACTTTATAGATAAAGTTACATATATGAGCCAACATTTCTGATGCCCAGCAAGCTAACACCTTAATCAACATTTTCCTAGAGAAATTAATTCTTTCAAAATTGAAAACAGAAATATAAAAGGCAATTAAGATAAACCGGCAAAAGCCAAATCTCACACTTAACACCATGTTTAAAAGTAATGAAAATACTTAAAATGTGAAGCACAATTTATGAAATATTAAAATGCATAAAACAGTTTAAAATTAATTAATAGGGCCTTAAGTAAATGAAGGCTATAATACATTTTAGAAAGATCACTTGAGTAGGCATTGGGAGGATTAATAAGCAGAGGGTCCAGACAGTTTACAAAAAATACATTTTCCTTAATAAAAATTAAACCTAGAACCTCCATGTTTGGCAATGGAGGGAAAATCTTCATAAGGAAAGAGATGTAGACATCAGAGTTCCCACTACCACTGGGAAAATCACCTTACCCAAAGGAGAACTCTGGCTAATTAGTGCTGCTGCCGAAACAGTAGCCTCAGGAGGGATGCTGTTTCCCTGTTAACACTGTGGTTTGACGTGTACTACATAAGACTAAGCCTACTTTTAATTCCCCATAGCAAAGCTCAGACAAGGTTTCAAGGTTTGAAACAAATACAACGTGAGAGGACAAAAATGAATGAGAACTGGTGCTTACGAGGCAGGTAGGGGCCATGACATGGAGGCTCTTGTGTACCATGTCAATCTTACTTTTATGTGGAAAGCTACTCAAAACAGATGTAAGCATCTTATGCCTTTAGATATATTTCTCAGAAAGATCACTCAGGAGGCAGTGGGAGGAGTCAAAAATGACTGCCATTTTTCTCCACTGGGCAACCACATGGATAATAATGCTGTTCCTTTAGGTAGGAAATAAAGATGGACAGGTGGGAGATTCAAGTAGGGAGAGGCTCATTGAGCAAACTGGATACACAGGCCCCACAGCAAGAGTTGGTTCAGAAATTTTCAGAAATTCTGTAGTCATTTAGCATACAAATGCTTGCTGAAGCATCACAGAGTAGATGTGATTCCTTAGGGAGAATCTATAGGATAAAAAGAAAGGGTCTTCTGTAGAATACCAACATGTAACGGATGAATACAAGGAAAAGGAATAACAGACACCAAGAAGGCATAAAGGAAGCCCCACAGAGCAGTACCTCAGGGGTCAAGGAAACAATAGGAGTGGTGATTAACAATCTAGGGTTTGGAGTTCAGATGTACTTGGGTCTGCATCCCAGTACTGCTATTTATTAGATATGTGACCATATCTATAAAATAGAGGAGTAACAGTAGCATCTATCTAATAGAGCTGATGTGCAGATAAGCATGTAGCAGTTAGCAAGGCGTTATTATCTATCACTTAACATAGAACAGAGTCTTAAGCAAAAGGAATTAATCTTTCATTGTGGAATTTTAGAGATCATTCTTCTTAGAGAGGAAAATATTTTGTGAAGCAGGGATTTCCCAGGGTCCCTAAAATCATTAAGTTCAACAAAAATCACTGCTTTTGGGGAAAATTCTTTTCAAAGCACTTAATGAATTATTGTTACCACATATCTTTTCATGCACATGACTCAATACCACATACGAGGGATTTATCTTTGTTAGAGGTGGAAATCTAGATGGGAAGGATTTTCAAAGCATTTAAAAATAGCTTTTGGCAGCATTAAAATCTTCTGGTATCATATTTAACTCTGTCCTGGCCTGAAAAAAAGCAGTGATCCTGAAGGACAACAACTGGGACTCACTGTATTTTTTTCAGTGACTATCACTTAAAATTGTCTTAGAAATGCCAATACATGCTACTAAATTATTCTGATAGGAAATACTTAAAATGAATTATTTAAAAAGTAAACAGTAAATGCTTAGTCTTAGACTAACTAATAAAGAGAACACTGGCAATAAAATTTAAGAAACCAAAGGCAATCAAAGAAAATAGTGAAACTACCTGGTTCTATAATAAATAAACATAACTAAGCAATTCATATTTATTTGTTCTGGGTTTTAAATATATTGTTCCTTATGATATGCTTATTATCCATAATAAGGTTTAAAATGCTCATTAAAATGACATTTGTTCCTCACGTCTTCCCTCGATTATTTTTCCTTGTCTTCTTGCTATACAAACCTTTAGCCACAGTAATATTAAGGAAAGAGGTAACCAAACTTTCTGATAAATGAAACTAACAGATCCAGTTAACAACTGCCATGTAGGAAGAGACTACATGAGTATCACAAGAAGAAACATTTGGATGACTTTCATTTCAACTGCAGACTGTATAGATGGTTACCTCAAGGCAGTTTGAGCTTCCTGCTTCTGCTCTTTATTTGTACATTGTATACATGCTCAGAATTACAACCTAAAACTGTATTCAATGTATTTCACTAGAAGATAATGTACAAAGAACACAGGAGAAGGCACTTGAATTGAAGATCAATTCAGTATACTATTAATATTGCTACTTGTCTCCAGAAATGAAGAATACCATCTGATAACTCCAGTGTCTGTTCAAATTTGCTTTTATTTAGCTAGATATGACTATTTATTGTAAGAATATAACCATGAAGCAAGAAGTATAGCAGCTTTGTAAAGAATGAAGCCAATTAAATTGTATGGTTATATATACTGTATGTCTCCCAATCTCACTTAAGGTAGTCTTTGTAAATAGTCAATGCTCATGAATCATATTGATCTGAGTTCATTTACTAGATGAATATTTAATGGAATACTTATCAATCAAATACATTGATAATGACCTCAGTACGCAGAAACACATACACTGAGCTGCTTCAGGGCATTGGTCTAGAGGATCTCTAAGGCATCTTTGGGCTTGTGATCAGCAAAATGTGGTCTGTGAACCCCTGGTAATCCCCAAATTCATGAGGTCAAACTATTTTAGAAACAGTACTAATATATTTGCCTTTTTCATTGTATTGACATTAACTGATAGTACAAAGGCACTGGTGAGTAAAATTGCTAGTGTCTTAGGATGGATGAATCAAGGTAGTGGCACCAAACTACTAGTAAGTCATTGTGACTTTTACCACCACTTTCACTTAAGAACATTTTTGATAAAGCAACATAAATGATTACAATAATTTGTAAAGCCATTATATACAAACAGAAGCACTAGTGGTATTGTTTGATTTGCCAGCTAAACTAGCTGATTTTTTTTTTTTAAATAGAAGACTGTTTTTACTTAAAAGAACCACTGACAAAACTATAGGTTTTCAGACTTGGGTGTTTGACATATATTTTCTTGACAATGAACAAAGTAAGCCATCTGTTAAAGGACAAAACTGACAATATTTGTTGCTAATGACAAAATTCAAGCTACTAAGTGAAAAATTAGAATTTTGGAAACCTTGCATCTGCCAGCCTGAAGGTTTCTTAATAATTAATCACCTTTTTAATAAGGTCAATAACAATATTAACAAATGTGATTTTTCTATATTATATGATTAAACTTAATTATATGATTTATCAACATTTGGAAGATCTGAATAATTCACTGAACCAATATTGCACAAGTAGGCACTACATAATATTGTAGAATCATACGTGGGGGTAAAAGACTCATGCAAAGTGCAAGACAGACCAATGGATTTTAATGTACCAGATTGCAAAAAAACCTCAATCACACGTCAGATGCCACACTGCAACTAACCTTCAAGCAATGATTACTTGTTGAGTTTTGGAGTCATAACAAAGAAAAATATCCACAGTGATATCAAAGGCTATTAAAATACTCTTCCTTTTTCCAATACTCTTCTCATCTGTGTGAAGCTTCACTGTCTTAATACTTCAACCAAAGCAACATATGATAGCAGACTGAATGCAGAAGCAGAAATGATAATCTCTTCTATTAAGCCAGGTATTAAAGATATTTGTAACAATGTAAAACAATGTTATCATATTCACTAATATTTTTGCTTTAGAAAATAGTTATTTTTTACATTTTTGACATGTTGGATCTATTATTTTCTTAAAAATAAGCCAATTAATATTTTTTGAAACTTCTCAGTTTCAATTTCTAATACAGTAAATATCAACAGATACTACCCACATATACTCTATAAAGAGTGTAAAATAATCCTGAGACCAAAAAAAAGTTTTTGAAAACCACTGACTCAGATCATCATAGTCTGGTGAAATTAGAACTAAGATCTTTATAACAATCCATACAAGTATGTTAAAGGTAGTGAAACTATTCTGTATGATACTGCAATTATAGATACATGACACTATATAGTTGTCAAAACCCATAGAATTAACGCAGACTGAGAAGAGAATCTAACTGTATTATTATACAAATGTACAAACAACCTTGCTAAACGGCTAGGTAGAAAAGGTGCTGACCTAAGTAACTCTGGAAATGAATGAAATCTGTAAGATAAAGGCAAAAGGACTGCACATAAGTACTGTAATCTAATTGATAAGGCATTTTCCTACCTGGAAAACGGAATTAAATAATTAAGTAAATGGATGACAGGTGGTAGGAACTAACTTTCTCACTGCTGGAGTGTGAGTTTATAGATGACCAAGGAAAGACGACTAGAATGATTCATGTGGTAATGGATTGGAGTTGGAAACATCAGCACAAATTCATGCTAACTTAATACAGATACAGATGATTACATATAGAAATGTTTATAGATGTGTGTGTGTTAGTGTTAGCATATACATGTATTTTCTTGCTCTGTCAGCTGAGGGCCTAAAAGCAAGGACATCCCAGTAACAAGCAAACCTATCACCTAGATCTTGGTTTCTAATACTATCTTCCAAAAAAACAAAAACAAAAACAAAAACAAAAACAAAAAACCAGAGTTAATTTAAGAAATGCCCAGGGCAAGAAATATACAAGATGGGCCTGGAGCACGTTCTAATGCCAAAAAAAAAAAAAAAATGGAAGTACTACAAAGCAAACACCTACACTGATGAGGGTATGTCAAAAGGACATGAGCCAGGGGCCGGGTGCGGTGGCTCACGCCTGTAATCCTAGCACTCTGGGAGGCCGAGGCGGGAGGATCGCTCAAGGTCAGGAGTTCAAAACCAGCCTGAGCAAGAGCGAGACCCCGTCTCTACTTAAAAATAGAAAGAAATTAATTGGCCAACTAAAAATATATAGAAAAAATTAGCCGGGCATGGTGGCGCATGCCTGTAGTCCCAACTACTCGGGAGGCTGAGGCAGGAGGATCGCTTGAGCCCAGGAGTTTGAGGTTGCTGTGAGCTAGGCTGATGCCACAGCACTCTAGCCCAGGCAACAGAGTAAGACTCTGTCTCAAAAAAAAAAAAAGAAAAGAAAAGAAAAAAGAAAACAGGTTTATTTGGCTCACAATTCTGCTGGCTGGAAGACTAGCCATCTGATGACAGCCTCAGGCTGCTGCCACTCATGGTGGAAGGTTAAGGGGAGCCAGCATGTGCAGAGATCACATGGTGAAAGAAGACACAAGAGAGAGAGTCAGGCTTTTTAACAACTAGCTCTCTCAGGATCCAACACAGCTCTCATCACCGTCAGAAGGGCACCAAGCTATTCATGAAGGATCTGCCCCCATGACCCAAACACCTCTCATTAGGCCCCACCTCTAACATTGGGGATAAAATTTCAACATGAGGCTTTGGGGGGACAAACATCTAAACTATAGCAACATTGTATGCATACATCAAAATATTACACATACCCCCATAGATATATAAATATTATGTATAAATTTAAAAATTGTTTAAAAAGCAATACATGCTTAATGAAAATATTTAAACATGTAAGACTGAAATGTAAAAGGTGAAAGTTTCTTTCCAACAGTGAGCATTCCTGACAGTGGAGGTGGCTCATTCCAGGTAGTAACTGTGTATATCCCCATATTTCACATGGTGGGAGCACACTGCAAAAACAGGAATGCGCAAAAATCTTTGACTTGTTTTAATCTCTTTCTATACTAGTACCCAACTATCTACCATATTCTAACTACTTCGTAATTTTTCACCAGGACAGCTGTACAGTGACTTATTAAATCTTTCCCCAGTTGATGTACATTTACATCCTAATAATTTTTATGATGGTGTAATTAACATCCTTGTCAATTGTCTCATTTGCATTTTCAAGAGTTTCTCTATGACAGAATCTCAAAGGTATGTCAAAGGGTATGCACATCTTTAATACAAAATGCCAAATAAATGTCCAGATAGATTTTACTACCACTCCAACTGACAGTGTATAAGAGTCCTTGTTTCCAACTACAGCCTTGCCAAACATTGGAGATTATCAATTGTATCATTTCTGCATTAAAATCTGCTCTAGTCCAACTAAGCAAATCCCAAAAGCAAGACTCAAAAGGATCAAACGACTGCAAATTGGTGCAACCTTTGTGGAAAAGAATTTGGAGATTCCTCAAAGAGCTAAAATTAGATTTACCATTCGATCCAGCAATAGCATTATTAGGCATCTATCCAAAAGAGCACAAGACATTCTATGATAAAGACATCTGCACCCAAATGTTTATGGCAGCACAATTCACTATTGCTAGGTCATGGAAACAACCCAAGTGCCTGTCAATTCATGAGTGGATTGTTAAAATCTGGTATATGTTCACAGTGGAACATTACTCAATTTTAAGAAATGACAGTAAGTTAGCACCTCTTGTATTATCTCGGAATAAGCTTGAGCCCATTATTCGAAGTGAGGTGACACAGGACCTGAAGAATGGGCCCCACTTGTACTCGCCATCAAACTGGTATTGACTGACTAACACTATGGTGCTCAAAGGGTGGGAGCGAACACTAGGGAATTGTGGGTTGGGGGGTAAACCCACGTTTGAGCGATGTGGGGGGTCACTGTGAAGAGGTGAGATATGCTTGAAAAGTAGTTGGGGAACGGAATTAGAGGTCTCAGTAGCGGAAAGGAATTCCTCAAAAACTGATTTATGTGATTAACTGTACACCTCGGTAAATTCACTGAAAATCATTTAATTGTACACTTAAAATGGAGTAAACGCACGATATGTAAAGTATACTTCAATAAAAAAAAGAATTTAATCCAAATATCAGCTGGTTTCTAATGATATTACTCTAATATGCTGAATAGCTACAGATAATGGAAACTACCCTGGAGGTAGAGGCAGCAGGTAAGGGCTCAAGGTCCAGCTCCATCAAAACCAACCATGGAAGTGACTTTACCTAGAAGAACCCCAATTCTTTCAATTGTAAAACAAAAACGAAAATGTCTGTGACTAGATTACTTTCAAATTATACAGCGTCATGTAAGTGAATTAACTTTATAAACAATGATGCTTTATGTCACGATGCATACAGTATATTCTTATAGCTTCTCTTTCAATTTTGCATAAAGGTGTTTTCCCCCCCAGAGGAAATGTGGAAAATTTCCCTAAGTGAACTTTTAATGAGTTACCTCCTACACTGTTACCTTATCCTACACTGTAGGGGGAAAGTAATTTTGAGCTGAAGGGCCTATTAATAGGACTTCCAGTAGCCACCCACTCCCACAGTAAACATGTATTGGTGTGGCTGCCTGTGTGTGGGGAGGTATGGGTGTGTATGTGTGTTTCAGAGTCAAGTTGTCGAAAGAAAGCATCACAGCTTGAAAAAGCTACACTTGAATGTTTTGCAGAAACAGTTTCTACAATTAACCCTGCTGATCTGTTTGTAAACCCAAAATAGTGTAAACACACACAGTTGCTCTCATTAATTTTTGATAAGCAATAAGACTTGAAAATATTTTACCTCCAAGCATATGTTATTTGCATTTGGCTTCAGTGGCAGGCATATGCTTTGACATACGATGCTCCATCTTGTACCGAATGCACATGACTTGCATCTGAAACAATGGATGAACTACTCATGGGCATCTCATTGGCTGAGTGTTTGGCTCATTTATATCTGGGGTTCTTTGAATAAGACAGAGAGAACACACAGATGCCTAAATCAGAAACACTTCAAATTTCATGAATACGTGTTACCCTATCCATTCTTAAAATAGTAATAGAAAGTAGGGGTTTGGATGTCTACACAGTATAATTTGAGTTTGTGAATTCTCTTCCCCCATAACACCCACTTATCCTCATATAACCCCACAGCAATCTGACACACTGGGCTCCATCCCGGAAATAGAATTGTTAAAGTCATTCTTTTGTTTTAAGCGACCCAGCCAAATTAAATATCTTTTGCATGTTCAGCACAATACTCACTGAAATGTTTTTTAAGAGTAGCAAAAAAATCCAAACAGCAACCCAGCATTTGGAAAGTCAAGATTGACACATACAACAATTAACAAATCTTTACTATATCTGAATATTAAGTCTATATTATTTGGTCAAAACTAGTCAATTTTAAAATCAATCACTGTCAGACTGTGAGTCCTGGAGTGCTTGAAGTGTTGAAGACTATAAGTGAAGACTGAATGAGTGAAAGATAACTGACCCGACTATAAACCACAGGCAGGTTAAGAACTTCCAAAGAGGGAGGAAAATATTGAACATGAACCAATGCAGTGTGAAGGTGGGAATTGGGGTGTGTGCCCATGGCAGGGGGAAGGCTGGTGTCACCAGCACAGGAATTTTTGGGGGGAATTTTTCTGAGTTAAAATTATCTAGAGACCTGCTTCTAAGAAATTTGAGTAATAGGTAGCAGGGATGAAAATAAATGGGGAGACATCAGAGAGCCGTGCTGGTTATTAATCGGAGACCAGGTTAACCTCAAGCAATGTTCAGAAAGGATTAAAGGCAACAAAAAGACCAGAGGGGGAGAGAAGGTAGAGTACATTTCAGTGATTCAAGGGTGTGGTAATGATGGCCTGCACTGAGGCGATAACAGAATATAAGGAATAAATGGAATGAAAAAAAGCCCCCCATTTATACTAGGAAAGATGGCCATTGTCACTGACTCCTTTTCTTCTTCTTTTTCCTCAGATGCTCCTTCTTCCTCTTCTCTTCACCTTGTCTTACTTCGTTCTGATAATTGAGCACTTACTATATAACAGGTACTGTGCTCAACCCATTGTATGTATTACCTCTTGGTTTGCACATCAACTTTCGATGTTTTTTTAATGCCTGTTGTTTAGATGAGTAAACTGAAGCTTAGAGTGGTAAAGTGTCTGGCCCAAGTCACCTAGGGCAGAGTCAGCACTCCATCACACGTCTGTGTAACACGGAAGCATGAATATGTTAGTTACACACTTGGGCTCTTAACAGCCCATATGATCACGGGGAGTGCAGTCATCTTGTATTATTCCTATCTTCTGTTTGCCTTTATGTTATTTTTAAATCTCTTTTCATTTAAATTTAAAAGTAAAGTATGCACAATAAAAAAAAAAAACAAGCATTACACAAGTACACCGAGTATAAGGTCAATGTTCTTACTTACCTCTGTACTCCTCCCCCACGTCAGTTTCTGCTCCCTTCTCTGGAGGCAACTGATAATAACAGTTCAGAGTGTAGCTTTTCATATCTTTGTCAGTGCTGAAGGCAATCATTGTTCCCATAAGAATTTACTCTGCTTTGAATTCATCTTGATACGTGAGTCAGACCCTGTCTTCTCATTCCCCTTGGTGCTGGTAGAGGAGTTGGGGGAGGGGAACAGGATACTCGAAAAGTGTGGGCTCTATAGTAGCATAAGTAATCTTTTTAAACAAAAAGTTATGTCTTTTTATCTTCCTACAAAGTCTAAGAATTGAAACCAAACAAACAAATCCACCTTGTACACTTACTTCAGTTCAAAAAACATATAAGAACCTGCAATGATTCAAGTACTTACATTACAAATGCCTATAAAGCAGGGTCTCAGTTTTTAAGATGTTCATAGTCTAGTAAAGGGGACGAGTGTGGAAAGAAGTGAATACAATAAATGGAGTATAAACAATCAATAATAAAGGTCTATTTGAACCAGACAAATATTATTCTGGTTATCTATTGCTGCGTAACAAACCACCTCAAAACTTAAACAATTTTGGCTTTAAACAATTTACCAGTATCTCTAATACTTTTATAGTTTAGCTGGGTTCAGCTGGGCAGTTCTTGCTTGGAGTCTTCTATTCTTTGCAGCCAGGTAACAGCTGGAACTGGAATCATTGCAAGACTCAACTCAGCTAGATATCAAAGATGGCTTTCTCTCTTACGTGTCTGACACCTCCGGACTCTTCCAGGTGGCATCTCTAGAGTGGTCTGGACTTCTTACATGACCATTCAAAATTGTGACAAGCAGAAAGCTGAATTTCCAGGCCAGATAAGGGCTGTGCTTATAGTTGTTATGACATCATTTCTGCTATATCTTACTGATCGAAGCCATCACAGGACCTGATCAGATCCAAGGAAGTGGAGAAATAAATTCCATCTCTTGATAGAGGAATGACAATGGCAATGTTCAAATGCAGAAGAGCATATGGTAAAAGATATTTTTGCCACCATCTTTGGAACACACAATCTTTTATAAGTAGTAAAGGGAATGGAATAATTGTTTGGGGAAGAGGCAGCATCATAGGGGAAGCAATAGCTGAACCAAGTTTTGAAGAATCAAAATTTCAAAGGTAGAATGGATGAGAAGCAATTCAGGGGAAGCATATTCCAGATAGGAGAAAGATATTATCCAAATGCAGAAAAGGCTGAAATTTCTTTGGCAAATGGATTGAAGTGTTAGACATGGATGGAATAATGAAGGGCCTTGTCAACTACACTCAAGTGACGGGAAGTTTTTAAAGGTTTCCAAGCAAAGGAACAAGGGGATGAGAAAGTTCACTATAGCAGGGCAGTGAATAAAAAAGTAAGGGGGCAATAGCAGAGGCAGAAAAACTAGTGGACAGCTGCTTTGCCAAGAGGCAGAATGTTCCATTGGATTTGAAGTCAGTTGACCTGGGTTTGAACCTTGGCACTGTCATTTACTATGTGTGATTGTACAAGTTACTGAGTCTTTCTGTGCCTCACTTTTTCATCTGAAAAATAGACAATTAAACACAGGCTTGTTAGAATGATTACATGAGCTAATCTATATAAATCAGTTAGAATAGTGTTGGCATATATTAACAGAAAGCTAATATTTCCTGGAATTATTTTAAGTTCAATATTTCACTATGCTATTGCAACTGCTGCTTACCATGTGCCTGCCAGAGTATCTCACTTAATATTTTTAATAACCTATTGAGGTAGCTACTATTAACAGCCCTTTTGACAGATGAAGATGCTGAGATGCAGAGGGAATATGTAATTTTCCCAAGGTCAACCGTTGTAGTCAGGGTCAAATTTTTCAAAGAGAGAATGAGATCAGAAAAATTTAGTAACAGAATCACGGTTTTTCATTTTAGTATGTACATTTCCAAAACACAGAAAATGTATACATATGTATGCACATATATATACACACAGACATAAATGTGCATATATATAATACCTACAGAACCAAAACATCTCTTTGCAGTGACAATGATTATTTTTGAAAACATTATCTCTCAACTAAATTATTTTAACTTTTTTCTTAGTACAAAGCTCACAGGTTGTGAAAAATTAAATTTATTCAGAACCACAAATCACTATTTGTTTAGACAGAGAAACCAATTAGAGTTCTTACCTGTCAGGGAAAAAGAGCTGACAAATCAACTCTGCAAGATGCACCAGAGCTCTGAGCTTGCCTTCTCTTTGTTAGCAGCCTTACAAAATACTTTTGTGATTTGGTGTAGGAGCTTCTCCTATTCAACTTACCCTCATATGCAGGCGGCTTACTTACGCCTCCAAGAATGTGCAGTCCGGAGGATATAAATCTGAATTTGCAGACCTGGGTGCAGAAGTAATAGGAGACTTGAGAGTATGGCTTCCTACAATGCAATGCATTATTACTTTTTATTCTTTCTAACTATTATTTTGTATCCTATTGTGATAACAGAAGACACTTTGGTCAGAGCAGGAATCAAGCTTCAGGAGACAAATCTAGTGAAAAAAATAAAGGAAGAAGGAAAGAATAAAATGAAAAAAGATACTGGCTAACAACAGGTATTCATGAGGTAAATACTTCTCTTCCTCTGTCTGAGACGTGTTTTGTGGCCCAAATTGAAATGACATGATCAAAAACCTTTCATACTCACAACAGGAAGCCGTGGGCTAGAGGGGGAATTCTTGTGAACTCCTTGGGCAGGCACCATTTGAGGGGTCCCCTTAAATACTTTGCTGCTTCTCAGTGAACTCACGTCCATTATCCAATGGAGAAGGAATCTGTGGGAAACTTGACGTGTTCTTTTTACTCAGTCTCCAACCAACTGTTTCATGAGCGCTTTTATTTGATAGCTATTGCACCCATAAGAGTTAGCTGGAAGGTTGGTTTTCAATCAAAACAGCTTGGAAACCATGGGAATCAAACTGGCTGAAAATTCTTCACTTGACTGAAAGGGAAAAACATAAAACAAAAAACCCTTCCGTTTTCATCCTTTTCCTTTGCCACTGATTTTATTCTAATCAGATGGATTCAATGATCAGAACCCAACAAACTATAAAGTAAAATTTCACCTTTTTTATGATGGAAAATTTATTGCCAGAGACATGGATGAAGAAACGTTCCTCAGCTCAAATATTTAGGGTTCTTACTGGTCCCTGGGGAGAAAATAACTTTGTTTTTATTTGCAAGTGCCCCCTGAGAGACATGGAGGGCAGCGTCTAGGAGGAAAAGCAAAACGCTTTCTTTGCCCACATTCCCTGTCTTAAGGACCTTGGTTTTGCATAAATGACTCTCCTAAGCCAAATAGAGGAAAAAAAATCCTCCTTCTCCCTGAAGTCAGAAACATTGAATTACTTAAGGAGTACTTAGAATTATCATTATCACTTTTGGGCCCACTCAAATCAGAAACCTGTGTTCTTAGAAGTGGGATATAATTCCCAGTTTTACTCTATTTTTACATTGTGTTGTTCAAGCCATGTAAAACATTGAGATGTGTTTCTTAGAGGTTGGAGTGGAATAGTTGGAGGGTCCAAAGGCCAAAACAGCCACAGAAGAGATGTCCTGACTAATTCGAATGCAGGTCCTGGCCAAAGTTTTAGCAGTGGCCCAGGCATATTGTTTGTGGTGCTTCTCACAATCAGGTTGAATGACAAGGTATTATGAAAGAGTTAGTAATCTATATTGACTCAAGAGATAACAAAGCGTGGTCTAAACACTCAAGGCAGGAGAAGAAACTGGCAGAATAAAAGGTAAGGGAGAGAAAATCTCATGTTTGAGCTCAGCTACAGTCTGGAGAGGAAGTGACGAGAACAGTGTGAGCCTGAGCAGAAAGCAGGTGGGTATCCATACCGAGGGAAGCCAAAACAAGGAGGTGACACACCTGGTGTTCATCTCACTCAGGGGCCAGGGTCAATCATTTGACACACTGTGCACAGACAACACATTCTTCCAAAATCCCACTCCAGGGCAGGGAGGCTCCACCAGACATCTCATTGCACCTGGGTCTGGATTGACTAAACATGAAAGTGTGCCAGTGCAGGGAAAAATGATGGGCACAGATGTCAAAAAAATTATAATGAAAGCTCTGGCTAAATACTAGATTAAGGGGTTATTTTTGATATCCCTGGTTATAGAGTTGGTAGATACATTTGGAGCAGGGGGCCTATTTCATAGCCAAAAGTAAATCTGCTGGTTGTACAAATCCCAATTTTATTCTACTGCACAGAAATCATAGGAGAAACATTTGAATTTTTCTACCTAGGTTTGTGGTCAAGAACTATCAGCTTTCATAACTGGTTTTGTGACCCACTCTAAAAATAAACTGTGAAAACTTGGTTGGGTATCCTCATAGGGGATTCCAGTAAGTGTAAGAGGAAGAAAAAGGAATGATGTTTCTGATGAATGACGCTGTATATGGCAAGAACATCCTTTTCAATAAAGCTGTCTGCCTGAGTCAGAGGGTGCCGAAGGCATCGAGGAGGCCAGCCAGGACCCCATCAGGCCTGACAGTCACTGGAGGGACAATTGAGCACCTAGCCTGGTCACTCTCACAGCCTTGAAGGTGACTTAGATAAGCCATATGTGATAAGCCTAAAGGACTAGGCCTCCTGTGACCAGTCTGTGTGGACGGATGGAGTAGCAGAGTGCCAGAGACACTCTATAACAGATTGCTGAAAGGAAGTCACCACAGGCTCAAGGAGCATAGGAAATGCTTTTTTTTTTTTTGCCAGTGGGAAGCCTATAATTGGAGCTTCAAAAACAGCAGCTTTGTACTGAGAAGCCTAGGGTATAACTCCTGGAAATAAGAGTTTTTTAGAAGCAGGGGTTTCAAAAAGAAGGTGAAGAGGCCATGTCATAAATGATAATAGTGACAAATGGCCTTTGTCACAAGGGACTAAAGGACTTGATGACTATCTGCACATCTGTCTCTGAGGTCATGTGAAGCTTATACCTAGCATTCCTGAATACATTTATTCAAAAGATATTTATTGGGTAGTTATAATGAACCCAGTTAAAGCACTGAAAGTCCTACGAAAGATACAGAGTAATCAAGGTTAAATTTAGAAAAAATAAAACCTTCTTTTCCTAATGGTTAGCTGAAAATCCTAGCCTATGCCTTATATTTGCTCTTTAAAGAAGATCAAGAATAAAATTTAAACTTGAATGGAATAAAATTTAGGCTTTGAATTATGTATTTTGGTGAGAATTTCACCTTTACTTCAATTACTCCAAAGATTATTCAGTCCCTCCCAAAAGTTAGTTATAATCTGGAAAATTTAAATGTGATGTGAATTATTTTTTCAATAAAAGAATTTCCTGAATTTTTCTGACCCTCCTCTTCTCTGATTCTGAACATGATTTTTCAAAAAACATTTCATTGAGCACCTAGAATGTACCTGGTGAAAATAATGAAAACTACGTAAGATACAGAGTGATCTAAACTCCATGCCAGAAACAAAAACATACTTTCTATTTCCAAGGCCTTGATTCCTTCTACTTTATATTTACTAAGCACTCTACAGCTTAAAATGCTTTAATACATCATCATTATATTATTATTTATGAGGAGTTAGCATATAGCAGAGTCTGTCCTACATTACTTTCATAAATTCACACAACCAGTTCTTGAGTAGTTATTATTATTACCCCCAATTTTCAGATGAAACTAAAAAATCTGAGATCCAGAAAAGGATTAAAACAGGACAAAACTTTGTAGACAGAAGAGTAAATCTAGCCCCCTTTTCAACCTATTCCAGCATACAGGAAATTACTGATTTATTTAGTCAGCTAAGATAAATAATAAAATTGATGCTTGTTCACTTGGGAACTTTTCCAACCCTAACAGGCTAAAGGAAGTTCATTCTGGCTAAGTGGAAGCTTCTATTGATATTAACAGGTATTAAAGATAAAAACAATTGCTCAACTATTGTGGTTGCCTGACATTGGTTTCCTGAGCTCACCCAGGGCATACTATTTCAATCACCCATCTAATGCTTAGCAGACGATTACTCATTTGTTTATACAGATAGCCCATGGAGTCAAATATATTTAAGCCATAATCTTCTTGAGGTCTGAGACTGTGTCAGTTTCAAGCCACACAAACAGTGGGTGCTCAAATCATTTATTCATTCATTTCTTTATATATTTAACAGCAACTGAGATTTAGCTTATTCTTTCAATGAATAGTGAGTTCTTGATTTGTACCAAGGGATTTCCCATATGTTGGGGATTTAGTGGTAAACAAGATAAATTCCTATTCAAGAAAAAGAGAATTCCAGAAAAGTGAAACAACAAAGCCAGAGACTCTGAAGTGAAAATAACCTTTGGAACAAAATGAAACAGAAAAGAGGTGAACATAGAGGCAGGCGGATGAATTAGGCTGTAGCAGTAATCACTAAAAAACACACGGTGGCTTGAACTTTGGCAAGAGAAATGGTGAGATTGGAGCATATTTTTCAGATCTAAAATCAATGTGATTGGATGATGATGTGAATGGAGAGGTAACGTGTAGCTTTTTAGCAGCTGGGCAGAAGCTGTTGCTATTTGCTAGTAGGAGGAGGAGGTTTCCTGCAGAATGGAGGAGATCAACCATTCTCCGCAGGCTATGCTAAGTATCAGATGCCGATTGCAGTAGAAATGTTGCATAGGCCACTGTATATATGAGCCTAGCGCTCAGAGTGAAGTCAGGGCTGGACTGTGCTACATACTGAAGACACAAACATAAATATGCACAGCGTCTGTTTTCAAGGGCTTCACAGTTTAACATGCTTTGTTGGAAATGATCTTGGCTACTGGAAACCCACCTCTTGTTTCTTTCTCGATTAGTCAATTATTTTCATGAGGGAAGGGATCTTATTTTAAGCATATCTGAAATTCTATTCTTTAAGCAGATAGTCATTTACTTTTGTTAAGTTGGGCTGAACATAATCAGTCAAAACAGAGAACCACTGGATAATAAATGCACAGACAGGAGAAAAATGATATAAGGTATGGCTTCTGCTTTTTAGGAGCTAAAACTTTAGATAAGTAAATAAAACAATAGAATACATCTTTCACAACTGAAATTTGAGAGATCATATTATAAGTTCACAATGTGCGTAAATAAAAAGACTGATAACGGATGAGTGGAAAGAAATATATTTGGAGATTGGGATGGTCAGGGAAGGCTTCAAGTAGGCACAGGTCTAGCTCTGAACCTTGTAAGATAGGTAAGATTTAGAGGATTGATGAAAAAGTTGCAAGATAACACATTCCAAATCACATTCTTACAAAAATAAACAGTGTAGGATATCAATTTAAACAAAAAGATTAGAAGTGTTTGAGCAAAGCTTTACCATATTAGAAACATACTTGGAATTTATCATACATACAAGGTCACTAAGTTGAGGGCTCTCTCCAGGGTCTTTGCGATGAGAGCCTAAAGTCCATCAATTCTCTCTCACCTTTTGTAGGAAAAAAAAAAAACCCTAATGATGTAATAGTGTAATAGATGGCTGCCAAAAACACCCAGATGCAAGTGGCTTTGGAAAATTATCCTCACACCTGAAGATCTCTTGTATCAGACATATCACCTACCTCAGTGCCAGAAATGTATGTATCATTAAAGGATCATTCCTTTAAACCCAGGCAGCTTGTTTGTCTTCCATCTGTAGTCTGTATTCGAATGCATTTGGCTCTAATGCTTTAAGGGGCATAATTTGAGGGTTGTAAAATATCCAATATAAGATGAGTAGATGGGATCCCAAAAGTTGAGAGGAAAGTTGAAAGAGATGACAAAATAACTTGCCAGCTCCACTTTGCTCTGGGATGAGTTTCTTGTTCTTTTCTCTGAGTTATATAAACATCTCTCACAAAGAGTAAATGTCCTTTTTAAAAATGCCATATGACTATCTAAAAATGTGTTCACATTATATTTTAACAAGAATCCTTTTTATCATTTTATTTGTTTTTTAAAGCATTTATGAAAAGAAGGTGAAAGAAAGAATACATTTCTTTCTGCACTAGAAAAAAACCTAAGTGTCCCTGGAGAATGGCCATTTATATCAAGATGCTGGATGCTTTTCCCTTTCCTTTAACTAAGAATTCTCTTGTCTATTTCCCTGTCACCATCTGGCTTTTGCTTCCACATCTCCCTCCCTACAGTCTTCCAGCATCATTTTTTTAATATTCACTAAGGGAACTTGCTGACTCTGCTCTTCACACCCGAAATGTCAGAGCTAAAGCAAGAGGGCTTCTGAAATGAAACTGGAAGCATATGACGAATTGAGTGCTGGCCACTTCTTGCCCCCTAAAACCATCCATTGCATATGTCCCAGAGCTGCCATACTATTGATTAACTCACCTCATTCTGTCCTGATGTCAAAAATGCCTATCTGGCTAATGGAGAACCGCTAAGAAAGGATGAAGATTTGGGGAGCTGGAGAGCTATGTAGAGAGCTCCCTCTAATAAGAACATTGGAAGAACTATCAGTTTTTGCTGGTCACTTCTGTCAAAATATGGCAGATTTACAGAATATTTTAGCTACACTAGATTACATTATATGAGTGCTGACTACCTTTGGCACAAGTGGTACAAGTATAGTTCCTCTTCCGTTCAGTTTGGCAAATATATCAGGCATTTATTATGTGATTTTTCCTTAGTTGAGACATAAGGCCAACTCTTATTTTCCCCATACTACTCTGCGGTTAACTTACTCTGAGTGCCAATCGTCCTGTCTCTTCACATGTTTGTGTCCTTCACAAAACTAGGAACTTCATGAGGATAAGAACTTGGTTGCATTCGCTTACCATTTATACTTAGCAACACATACAGTAGATAACATACATTTAATGAAAGTAGTCATTACTGGATGCATGAAAGAATGAATGCCACACACTCACAAAGGTGAATAAGGCCCCATCCCCATTCCCACAGAGCATATAGCCTAGTGGAGCTGACAGCTACCCAAAGAGAGATTCTGATACTTTTATACAGGCATTTTCCCTCTTTCCATTTCTTGAACTTAGAGTTCAACTAAGGGATTCTACTGCAACCATATGTATCTCATAAACAAGAGCTTCTCATGGTCATTAATTGATGTTCTAGCTTTAAAATTACCTGTTTCAAGTGATGACAACAGAAAGAAAGACTTAAGTTGTGTTAGCCTGTGGAGACACTGACTTGACAATAATACATAGAC
This sequence comes from Lepilemur ruficaudatus, assembly GCA_963574885.1. Lineage (NCBI taxonomy): Eukaryota > Metazoa > Chordata > Mammalia > Primates > Lepilemuridae > Lepilemur > Lepilemur ruficaudatus. Next base: position 3,237 of record CAUYRT010058350.1, on the reverse strand, counting down.
CAAATTGCCTTTCTGAGAACACCAGAAATCAGATAAGAGATTTGAGCACCCCAGGTGAGCACAAAGTCAAGATGAGCTACATGGAAGTGGGCATGAAAGCTTGTTACATTTGTCTGCCTTAGCCTCTCCACATCCCCAACACAGCACTACACCCTCAGGACAAAATTCCCAACTTCAGGCCTCTCTATTAAAAGAGAAAAAGAAAGTGGAGTGTATGTTCAACTTTCTGGTTTTTTAGGGGGCTTCCCAAATGACTGGTTCCTATATTGCCTGACTTGGAGCACTAAAAGGAAGAGCATATACTTTGGATGCCAGTTTGGGAGCTGCTGAGTACAAAGATGAGTGCTGTGGTTTGTAATAGCACCAGAAAGAGTGCAGCACCACAGGGAGATGTGAGGGAAAGCAAGAGATCGGAGGGTATTGAAAAGAGACAGACACAACCTTTTAAACTAGGAGATTACACACACAGCCTAGAGAGGATGTATATCAAAAAAGTTTAGAAGTTCTCCAGAATCTCTAGCCAGGCTGAGTGATGGATGTCTTCCCCTATACAAAACCAGTCTCTGATGACTGGGAGAGGTGGCTATTTTTTCAAATGCCCAAATGTTAACATTTGAAGATCAGAAAGCATACAAAGAAATAGGAAAACATAGTCCAATCAAAGGACCAAACTGTATCTATAATCTTATGGTGATGATGTGTAAATCATTTCTAATTATGGTATAGAATTTAAAAGGCAAAAGCGCAAAAAACCGTGTAAATCTATGTTAATTGATACACAATATAAAATGATGTAATTTTTGACATAAATAACGTAACAATGAAGGGAGTAGAGATGTAATGAAATAGAGGTTTTGTTTATGATTAGATTTAGGTTGTTATCAGTTTAAAATACAGTGTTATAACTTTAAGATATTTTATGTAATCCCTATGATAACCACAAAGAAAATACCTATAAAAGATATGCAAAAGAAAATAAGAAAAGAATCAAATATACCACTACAAAAAAATCAATAAAACATAAAGAAAGTCAATAAGAGAGTAAAAAAGAGACAAAATAGCTACAAGATATAGAGAAAACAAACAATAAGGCAATACTACGTCCTTTCCTATCAGTGATTACTTTAAATGTAAATAGATTAAACTACACAGGTCAAAAGGCACAGATTGGCTGAATGAGTAAGAGAACAAGATCCAACTATATTCTATCTATAAGAGAGTAACTTTAAATCTAAGGACACACATGGGATGAAAGTTATAGAATGGAAAAGATAGTCCATGTAACAAAAGGTGACAGAGGTGGTTATACCTATATTAGACAAAATATACTTTTAAGACAAAAACTGCCACAAGACATAAATTAGGACATTATATAATCATAAGAGGGTCAGTTCACCAGGAAGATATGATGATTGTAAATATTTATGTACTTAACATAAAAGCTCCCAAATACATGAAACAAACATTGACAAAATTGAAGGGAGAAATAGACAGCAACACAATTATAGTAGGAGAATTCAGCACCCCACTTTTAATAATGGACAGAACAACTAGACAAAAGATCAGTAAGAACATAGAGGATTTGGACAACACTATAGAAGAAATTGGAACTAACGTATATAGAACACTCCACTTAACAATAGCGTAATGCACATTCTTTTCAGGCACCTATAAAATATGCTTCAGCATAGGTCACATTCAGTCACAAAACAAGTCTCAAATATTAGAAGACTGAACTCATACAAAGTATCTACACTGGCCACAATGGGATTAAATCAGAAATCAATAACAGAAGGAAAACTAAAAAATCCACAAATATGTAGAAATTAAACAATCATCTCTTAAACAAATAGTGGGCCAAAGAAAAAAATCACAGGAAATTAGAAAATATCTTGAGATAAATGGCAAAAGAAAAAAAAAGTAACAAAATTCATGCAATACAACAAAAGCAGTTCAAATTGAACATCCCTAATCCAAACATTCAAAATTCAAAATCTGAAACTTTAATTGTCAGCATGACCCTCAAAGGAGATTCTTTCTGGAGCATTTTGGATTTCAGGTTTTCAGATTAGGGATGCTCAACCAATAAGTATAATACAAATATTCCAAAATGCAAAAAAAAAAAAAAATCAGGAATTTGAAACATTTCTGGTCTCAAGCCTTTTGGATGAGGAATACTCAACCTGTACTAAGATGGAGGTTTATTGTGGTAAATGCTTACATTAAAGAGAACAGAATCTTTTCTGGTTCCATACAAAGTGAAGAATTATTTTTCCAGGTCAGTAAAGAATGACGATGGTACTTTGATGGGGATTGCATTTATTCTGTAGACCACTTTAGGTAATATTGACCTTTTAACAATATTGATTCTACCAATCCATGAACAAGGCAGATTTTTCCATCTTTTTACATCTTCTGCAATTTCTTTTTTTAGTGTTTCATAATTCTCCTTTTATAAGTCTTTCGTATCTTTTGTTAAATTTATTCCTATATATTTAATTTTGGGGGGGCTATAGTAAAATGTATTGTGTTTTTGATTTGAATTTCGGCTTGACTGTTTTTGGCATATATGAATGCCTCTGATTTGTGTATATTGATTTTATAACCTGAGACTTTACTGAATTCATTTATCAAATCTAGGAGTCTCTTGGAAGAACCCATAGGGTTTTCTAGATATAATACCATATCATTGGCGAAGAGCAAGAGTTTGATCTCATCTGGACCCACTTGGATACCCTTAATGCCATCCTCTTGCCTAATTGCTATTGCTAGGACTTCTAGCACTATGTTGAATAGAAGAGGAGAAAGTCAGTATCCTTGTCTAGCTCCAGATCGAAGTGGGAATGGCTTCAGTTTTTCTCCATTTAGTATGATGTTGGCCGTAGGTTTGTCATAAATGGATTTGATAATTTTAAGGTATGAGCTGCCTATGCCTATTTTGTTAAGAGTCTTTATAATGAAGGCAAAAGCAATCTTAAGCAAAAAGAACAAACTGGGAGGCATCAGTCTTCCAGACCTCAAGTTGTATTATCAAGCAATAATAATCAAATCAGCTTTTTAATGGCACAAGAACAGAACCATTGATCTTTGGAACACGACTGAGAATCCAGAGATGAAACCATCTGCATATGGTAACCTAATCTTTGATAAACCAGACAAAAATATACATTGAGGAAAAGAATCTCTTTTCAATAAATGGTGCTGGGAAAACTGGATAGCTACATGCAGAAAAATGAA
>CAUYRT010058348.1:0-11378 GCA_963574885.1 Lepilemur ruficaudatus | reverse complement strand
GAAAAGTTTGTACTCCATGCTTCCTTAAAACGTTTTTTAAAAGAGTTAGTAACCCCATGTTTCCAGACCCGGTGGCGCAGTTCTGTGATCTCAGTTGCGCGGAGGGTCCCTTGAGCCCAGCAGTTCATTCAAGACCAGCCTGGGTAACACAGTGAGAGACCGTCTCAAAAGAAATAAAAAGAATTAGTAAACCACAGTCAGTAGAAATGCCACTGCTTTAATTGTGATGTTTCGCTAGATTGGCTGGTGACCAGCTGCAAGTTTTGGGGAATGGTTATTTTGTTCACTAATCTTTTCAGTAACTTGAGGTTTCAAAGAACAGTCCAGGAAAAATATAATCCAGACACTACCCACCGCACGCGACTGGATTGAGTCAGTTGGCCCTGTGTTACCAGTTCTGTTAGGATTGTGTCAGTTTTCAAAACTTTTTAGCTTTTAACTAGTAATTATGCCTAGTAATTATTGGATATTATGTGCTAGCATCTCAATTAATGTAGCAGACTATTTGCTGTTAAGTGGTAGCAGACTATTTGCAAATTTGGGAGACCTTTTTCATCACTGATTGGAGGGGAACAGTAAATAATTCAGAAACTGACCCATAAATAATACGAGTGCTTTTTGTGTAAATATTTATGCTTTATACTTCTCCTCAGCTTGCGTTTCATAGCATTGCTTTAGTTAATACTGTTTGTTCAAAGTGTTTGCTTGGGACTGATTTGCAGTGAAGCCTGTGACCCTCCCACCCCTGGACGTGGTGCACTTTCCTCGTGTTCCTCTCCTCCCAGGCCGCTGTGACACTTGCGTACAGATGGCCGGACGGTCCCTCACCCGAATTGGAATGCTGACAGTAAACAATGAATTCCACCCAGTTGTGTTTGGGGATTTATGGGGGGATCAGGGTGGTGTTTCAGACTGTTGTGAAACAGATCGATGACTCAGTAAATAACCCCAGGATACGTGTCTCGCTAATGGACAGAGGGAAATAAACCCCGGGTCCCTGACTGACACTTCTAACACCAAGATAAATCCCGCTGGATGGAATATTAACATGTCCAGCGTGAATCAGGAGCTCTGCTTCTGGTGTCGGGAGCTCGGTGAGCTGCGCTACCTCTGTCTGTCTTGTAAGAACAGTGAGAAATACTGGACGAAGGTTGAAAGCGTCTCCTTGAAGGTATCTGATTACCCAGCAGGTAGGGAACACCTGCAGGGCCAGGACCCCAGAAAAGCAAAATGGGATGAGCAAAGCCCAGCATTTGGGGCCTTTTTTTCCTAGAAGTGTCCCCAGAAGAAGTGGCTAACAAGAGTGAGAAGTCTAACTGAGCTTTTAGGAGCGTGGGGCTAGGAGAAAAAAAATTTGGTGTTCAGGACCTGCCAAATGGGGCGGTGGTCGGGGGTGGCCCTGCTAAGTCCCCAGGCCTTGGGCTACGACACCAAACCATATGGAGGAGGAAGGAGTGCAGAGGGCCAGAAATAGAATGGTGCCAGGCAGTCATGACCAGGCCTTAGAAGAGAGGATGCCTCCTGATTAAAAAAACGAAGGGAAGGATCAGACAGCAGGTCTAGGTAATGATCAAGGTGTCAGATACAGACTTTAAGTGTGCTTAGTGTCATCAAGGGACTAAAATGCAGAGGAAGGACTTCGGCAGAGTACTGGACACAAGCAAGTTATGAAAGCAACCTGGAACAACACAGGTGAATCTCATAAATTGAGCAAAAGAAGCCAAACACAAAACAGTACTCTAAGAAGAGGAGTTAGCAGGGTTGGGAGTGTAAACAGAAGGGCAGTTAGCGGTTGCCGACGTATCTGGAAATGTACTTCTCCGTTGTCCATCCATTTCTACTTCCAAGCAGGTAAAAGAAATAACCTGAACATCCATTAGGAAGAGATTTGATTTACTAACTACAGTACCTGCAGATAGAGCAGATGGGTCAGATCTGTGAGGCTCGCGTTGAAAGCCACTCTCGACCTGTCCTCAAATGATAAAACAAATCTTAGGGAGATGTGTGTGAAGGATTTTGTTTCTGTAGAAGCCAAAAGTAGATATTGTATAAAAATGCATTTTAAAAATCACCAAATTGTTGTCAGCAGTTACCTTTGAGGAGTGGGATTCTAAGGGACGTTTACTTTCTAAGTCACACGTTTCTATGATAGACGTGCCTGCACACACCTGGGTGTGTATATCTTACACCTGTACAGTACACAGACATGCGTATCATACTTTATAAGTGGTGAATTTTTTTTGTAATAAAAACAGAACAGTCCCCTTTTAAGTAAAAATTTTGCAAAGATGCTATACCAAAATTTTCATATGACGGGATCAGGGCATCTCATTTTCCACCCAGCTTAGAAGAACAGGAGCTCTCAAATATTTTGGGGTCTCAGGTTCCCTTAACGGCACTCTTAAAAATGACTTAGGATCCATAAGAGCTTTTGTTTATGTGGATTATATATTTTGATATTTCTTGTGTTAGAAATTAAAACTGACATTTTAAAAATGTTTATTCATTGTAAAAGGACAGTAATAAACTACTTACATGGTCATTTAAGTAACATTTTTAACAAGAATAGTTAAATTTCCAAAACAAAAAATGCCAGAGTGGCATATTTTTAAAATTTTTACATATTTGTGAATATCTTTAGTGTCTTTTTTTTTTTTAGAAACGGTCTCACTCTGTTGCCCCAGGCTATGGTGTTATCATAGCTCAGACTGCTGTGCTCAGGCCATCCTCCTGCCTCAGACTCCCAAGTAGCTGGGACTACAGACATACACCACAATGCCAGACTGAATTTTTTCTATTTTTTGTAGAGTTGGGGTCTTGGCATGTTACCAAGCTGGTCTCGAACTCTTGGTCAAGTGATTTTCCTGCGCAGGCCTCCCAAAGTGCTGGGATGATAGACATGAGCCACTGCACCTGGCCTAGGGTCTGCCCTGATAGAAGACAGCTGAATTCTCATCTCTGACTCCGTATATTCAATATATTGGGATACTTCGTTCAGGTTTAAGTATACGTTAGAAATTTGACCTCATGTAGATACTTGGTTCAAAAAGTAAGAGGTATTGTAATAATCTTTTCAGAAAGTTTTGGCTATTTTCTTTGATACCACAGGGGTAGTTTCCTAAGTCTTAGTTGGAAGATGGAAATTGAAGCCTATCAGTGACCTTTTCAACCTCCTTTATATGAAAATCTATTGTCCTATCTTAAACTTTGAATGGATCTTTTATCCATGTATGATTCTGTAACATCATACATTTAGAAAGTACCGGTTAACTGAAAACTCGTATCTCCAGAATGCTGGTGCGTTTCGTTATAACAGTATCAAAAACCCACATCTGTTCATGTCATCATCAATCTCATCAGAAAAGTCTAAATTCTGGCAGGTTGTCAAGCTTACGGTGGTAGAGTCATGTTTTCCAGAATTCTAGTTTTCTCTCCAAAACTTGGATTTTATTTTTGTTAACACTCTCAGTTATTTTCCTTGAAGTAGCTGGCTCCCTCCGCAAATTTTCAAGAAAAGTTCTGCCACATGCCCAAATTTTAGTAATCACTGCTTGTCTTTCAGTCCTTCTTTCAAATAAAAATGATACTCCGTGAAGGAAAAACCATAATGAAGTGGTTATCTTGCCTGCCATCCCAGCAGGTGAGCGAGTGTTTTCCCTGGAGACCGCGATCTCACCTGCCTGCGCTGCACACAGGCTTCGTGTGCCGTGTTCGTTCTGTCTCCCAGTGTCTGAAAAAGCAGTCAGCTCGATGGCTGAGGCTTCATAGCTGCTAGTGTGTACTGCTTCCTGGCAGGTGTTCTCAGGTGGCGCTGGCACTTTATCTTACTGCCAGCGTGCGCTGGGGCAGAGGGTAACACCTGCCCTCAAAGTGCCTAAGATGTCTTTTTGGACCATCAATGCAAATATTGACATGCAAAATGCAAGCAGTGCTTCAGTATTAATGTATATGTAGACTTGATCTTGTAGACCCCTAAAAATGTCTCGAGGACCCCCACACTACAAAGAGCTGGAGAAGAGAATGGGAGTAACCCTGAGAACGGCTAAGGACCCCCACACTACGAACAGCTGGCAAAGGGAATGGGAGTAACCCTGAGAACGGCTAAGGAGTGCTCCCTGTGGGAAGAATTTCCTAGGGAGTCCTCGGGAAGGTGTTTCCGTAAGTACCAGTGAGTGATGCGCTGGCTGTCCTGGGCTAGAAGTCTGCCAGGGAGCCGGATGCTGAGACTGACTGACTTAGCCGTAGCAGGCTCTGAGCCCACCTGCAGGGAGAACTTTGGGTTAGGCCTGGAGGCAGAATAGCGCCACTGCTACTGGAGCTGCTTCCCTCTGGCTTCCTGTAAGAGTGTTCATTTAGCAAAGGCAGATGAGCAGTTCATTTATTGAGATCTGTGAAAATGGGCTCAAGCCCCTTAGGCAGGACCTGGGTAGGTGATTCAGGAGCTGGCATGGACTTGCCAAAGGCAGGCTCCCAGTGAGAAGTGATCATTCCTGATGGGTCTGGCATGGTGTGTGTGCTGTGATTAACTGAGAACCAGGTGCCAGGGGAGGAGAGGCGGGTGGCTGTTCTGTGAGATGAGCGTGTGCACCACGGAGCCACCGTGCACAGCACGGCCCCTACAGTTGTGATCCCACAGCGAGGCAGCCTCCGGAGACCGCCGCCCTGTGTGTTGTGAGTGGCGTGTGATCATTCGCACATTGGTCTTTTCCTAAGAAAGTTAACCTAGAAGAACCTCCACTTTGATGCTGTTCAAAAAGGAAAAAACAATAAAAATTGGAGGAGGGACTAGTTTTCTTAAAAACATCCAAGCATTACATTGCTCACTGAATGATTGCATTCCTGGTCTCAAACGCTAGGTTATTCCGGCTAGGGATTGAGGAGATGCGTCTTCTGTAGAAAAGAAGACGTTTTCTGTGGGTCATCTGGAGTATCGTTTGAGCTAAGTTTCTACAGTTGTATCAAATATTGTTTGAGGTCAGTCTGAGAGATTCCGAAAGCCCCGGACCCAAGGGACCTCACCATGTTCCCTGGTGCCTTTTCCAGCATGACGCATGGAAGGTCACACTGCAGCCCTCGCGGCTCCTCTCGGGTCACAGCCTGGGTGTCCAGCCAGTCGCAGAAGTGCGTCTTCCACCCGACTCAGCCCCGGACAGGAGCAGCATGTGGGCCGACCTTTCTTTCCTCCCACCTCCTTCCTTTCCTCTTCCCTGACGCTGTGCGTTAATGCGCAGTGGCCATGTCTGAAAAGTAGGCCTGCTGGGAACTCTGTTTCCATCGTGTTCCCAAGGGAAAATGCCGGCCGCTCAGCACCTCAGATTGCAGACTGCGCCCATCCTTTGTTCATAGACGCCCCCGTAAGTGCTGATCACCAGCTCGCGTGTGTTTAACCAGTGGTATTTGTTGGCAGTGTATGATGGTTTCATTCGGTCTTTGTTCTAGTTCCATAAGTGACTGTACAACCTTATACTGGACTCTTCCATCTCGTGAGAACCTTCCATTCACACCTGTTCCCTCCATCAGAAGGATGTGCCAACATACGTCCCAACATGGGGAGAAATGTCGGGTGCATGCTGTTTTATGCCCACCTATAAATGCTTGAAATAAAGACCATAGTAACAATCACTGTGCTTATGGGACGAGGTATACAGTCGTGGTAGATTTTTGCAGTTGTCTTTGAGAAGTGGCCTACGCACCAGTTCGGGGACTTAGGAATACGTAGCTAACAATATCACATTGCAGTATTTAAAGACATAATTATCTGGTATTCCCTGTAGCTAATGGGCCGATGGGGGAGACCTCATCTCCCCAGACAGCAAGAACAGTGCCTCCCGCATACTGCTCTTCCCACGCCAACTGCACGGGTGCTTGTCTTCCTTTTAAAATCAAGAAGGGCTGGTAATTGCTCTGATGTTTTTCCAGCCCCTTCGGATAAACTGAATTGCACATTCAGAGTTGATGGCAACAGCACTTTCCTTTGCGCAGATACAAAGACCGTTAGCCCAACGGGAGTCCCGCACTGTGCGTATTGCTGGTGTTCTGTTTTATTCGGCATGACTGCTGATACACAGATCACTGAGCAATTAATGCTTCCTCCTTCTTTAGATTCCTGCACAGAGACACATGCGTCAGACAGAATGCAAATTGCTGAAGTCGTACGCCGGACGGGACTTTGTGTTACCGTACTTGTAGCATCTCAAGGAGCTACTTTGGAGTTTATCCAACACGACTGTTGTGCCCGTGTAACTGCTAAGCGGTGTTCTCAGTTCTGTGTGTATTTGTTTGTGAGGTTGTAAAATCTCCCCATATCAGCACTTCCACAGAATGACTGTTCTCCTTAGACGGTCAGGATCCGCGTGGCATGTGACCTGTCTGTTAAGCCACCGTCGCAGGAACAAGCACCTCTCAGCCAGATACTTGCACCTCGGATTTCTACAAAGTGAACTAAGCAGTCAGTCACGCCCTCATATAATCTCATCAGACACACAGAGCTGCTAGAGTAGGGGGCGCGGGTATCTAACAGCGGGAAGAGTTTCTTCCTACGTCAGTGGTCTTGCGCTGAGCAGATCCTGTTGCTCACCTGGTGCCACCTCACGTGCCCTGTCGCCACGCCACCCCCTGAGTGCAGACCTCTCAGCCTGGCTGCTCTCTCCCCTGCTTCTACTCTAGGTTTCTTGTCAGCCTTCTTCTCTGTCCCCCAGGCCACCCCCGGGACATGCAGAGTGTCTGCCCACATGTCCCTCTCTCCACACCAGGGTTGCGTCCTGCAACTGTCTGTGCCAAGCTCTCGCCCTGCCTGCAACTCTCACCTGGCACCCCCAGGCTCCCAGTGGCTGCATCATTTGGTGAAGTCATTCCTGTCCTTTATGACCTGACTCTGACCAGATACCCCTGCATCCCCATTCCCTGACCCATCTCTGCCAGACTCACCTCCCAAATCCCGGTGACTAGACTCTGTGCCTTGGAGGACTGTGTCCCTGGAGCAGGACTCTCCCCACCATGGGCTCAGGTGAGCAGCAGTTCCCACGGGCATCTCCCCCTCGGAGACCGTGAGCTCAGAAGGGCAGAGAGCGGCCTGCTCTGCTTTCTGCCTTCCACCTGGCCAAGACAGGACTTTATGTAGGTGTTAATTTTCTAGAAACACGTCGAACCTACTTGAATTGCTAATAGCTATTGAATAAAACTCGGCTTCTTCTATAAATATGCATTTTTGATGAATGACAGAAAAACACAAACAGGAAAAGACAAATATCACTAATTTGCAGTCAGTTAATATCCTGGCTGTCAATTGAGATATTTAGCGGTATTTGGACTATAAAGTGCTGGCCTTGGTGCCATCACAGGCTTGAATAACGTTAAACTTCGTAGTGAGTTTTTTGGAGCATCTGCAGAATGGCTCTCCATTGTCATAATAACAGCTGGTGCTGACGGAGCACTTCCCAGCGGCCAGGCACTGGAGATCACTGATCTGTTCATTTATAAAATGTGAAGTTGGTGGCCAGGCATATTCCAACAGCTCTGTGCTCTGCAATCATGTTGTTTGTCATGGATTCGTTTATTTGTTCTCCACACTCTTAAAGACAAGAGTTCTTCCATGCAACTGAAAGGTTCCCCATATCATAATTATAAACTTTTGTGCGTTGACTTCAGAAGTTTACAGTTCATTTGTGATCTTCCAGGCAGCGGGGTGGGGTGGGGTATTCTTCTCTGCAGTGAAAGTGTGTCCTCCACCGTCATCGGCTCCCTCCTCCTCTGTGAGGATTTCCTCTCCTGCTCGGTGCGACCATCCTCAATTCCTCCCTTCCTTGAGAGTGATTTTTAGTAGGTTCTCCAAAAACTGGTCAATGAACGAAATGGAACAGAGTAGTTCATGCATCTTGTCTCAAGATACAAAAGTTGGCTCTTGGGTGATGAAAAAAATCACCTTTTTTGAAAGCACAGACATACATAGAGTAGGAAAACAGATGTGTGTGTACATCTGTGTTATTAACATTTCATGGAGACAGCGTGTGGGGGGATGTTTGAAAGGGCTCTGCAGGGGGTGATGGGGAATAAAACAGGTGGGAAACACTAGATTAGTCATGCACTGGACCACACGAGTCCGGAGTCAACAGTCCCAGATAATTTCCAAGGGTGACATTTAACAGACTCACGGGCGATTTTGTTTGTTTTAAAGGTATCCAAAATGGAATGTGTCCCGATTGCTTTGTCTGTTTAAGTGGGGGTGACCACATCATCTTGATTTGCCTGGGCTGTCACAGTGTTAGCTCTGAAGCCCCGTGTCCCAGGAACCAGCCATGACGTCTGGTCAGCCCGGCTTAAACAGGACTTGGCACCAGCTTGTCAGAAGTGTCTGTGCGAGGGTCAGATCGTTGAGGGGGCCTGGAGGTTTTGGTCCAGTTTTCCTTCAGCATCCTCCTAAATAATTCTAATCCTAACCCTAACCGTGCCACGTCTCTCTTGGACATAAACTAAATTGAAATGCAATCCTTCATTATTTTCTGAAACAAAACGTCGCTTTCCCAGATGAGTGCACAAGGAAGTTGGACCTGAATTCTGTACAGATAAAGCAGATTCACTGTTGGGTTGGACATTCCTTGCCAGGTTTCTGACTCTCCATCAGCAAATGAGTACATGCTCTTTGTTGATACTTTCAGGAGGGAATATATGGTTTGTTTTATTTGCTGAAGGCCTCTTAGCACAACCAGAAGATGTATTGGTTTGGTTTTGTTCCGCACAATTATTTACGAAATGTATGGCTAGTTATATTTAGAAAACGTTAAAGATAAATTCCAATGCTTGGACTACTTCCTGGATTCACCATTTACCACTGCCCTAACAAATTACCACAAACTTAATGCCTTAAAACGGCCCAGATTTTCCTATCACGGTTCTATAGGTCAGAATTTTGGCTGTAGCCTGGCTAGTAAAGCTGGTATTGTGCAGTATTTATTCTTTTACTTTGATTTTTTTCCCAAATACACTATATTATTGTTGCCACTGTGTTTTCGGAAGGTGAATTGTACTTCCCTACTTAATTTTACTGATAGCTGTCCGGAGCTGTGGTGTGTGGTCAGTCAAGCACGTTTTGGGGGGACTGGAGGACCACAGAGACCTCCATGCTGTGGAGTTCCTGGGTTCTCTTTCCATCGTGGTGAATGTCTGCTGGCCAGGCCCCTGCAGTAGAAACTCCAGGGTTTGGTGCCGTGATTGCACACAGAAGTGAATCAGCACAAAGCATTTGGGTCAGCGTGGAACCTGAGTTAGCAAACAGCCCCACAAGCCATTTGCAAACCCCCAGAAGAGCCTTCCTTATACTCCTTGGAAGCTTTCCTTGGCTCCAGAGTCCCTTCCCGACCTTGCAGCGCCTGCCTGCAGGGTCTGACATCTGCCCCACAGCGTCCTCTGGCTCTGGCAGTAACGCCCCCACCTCCCACCACCCCCGGGCCAGGCCTGAGCACCCGGCACACCCTCGCTCCCCTCTCGCCCTGCGTCCCAGTCTTCCAGCCGAGGCCCCTTCAGAATCTCGGGTAATGCAGGTGGAAGAAGAGGTGTCACCCCTGTGGTCCAAGTTTGAGAAGATGTTTGCAGTCTTCACTTTCTAAAGGAAAGGGGAGATGCCTGGGCCCTCCACGTGTGGCCCTCACATGCGCTGTTTTGTCCCCAGTGCTCAGCAGAGGGGGCCTCTCAGAGCTCGGTCACTTCAGTTCCTAATGAAAGAGGGGTCTAAATGTCCTAGGAGCTAGTCGTTGAAAGCAGATAAAAGCTTTTCAGGTAAAAATCTGCCTTATCTGTTTTTATTTATTGTAAGTACTTTAAAGTTACTCCTGGGCTCAAGCAATCCTCTTGCATCAGCTTCCTGGGTGGCTGGGACTGCAGGCGAGCACCACCATGCCCAGCTAATTTTTTTCAGTTTTTGAGATGGGGTCCCACTATATTGCCCAGGCTAGTCTCGAACTCCTGGGCTCAAAAGTTCCTCCCACCTTGGCCTTCCGAAGTGCTAGGATGACAGGCATGAACCACCGCACCCAGGAGCAGTTTGGAATTGAACATTGATATGACCATGGAGGGACAAGTGAAAAGAACGTAAGCGTCACGTGGGATCCCAACACATCTTTATTTCTGGAAACACTGACTTTGCAATGACCTGTGTAGATACTAGCTTTTATTTTCATGAGTCAGCAGTTAATATATTTGTGGGGAGGAGAACTGATGCCTCGAGGGTGTTGGCTTTGTTGGCTCACGCATTAAATGGCCCGGCGTGGTTGCTGGGCCCTGCTAGCGGTGTCGGGGCTGAGGAGAGGCCTCTGCACTGCTGGCTGCCACGTGTTCACCGCAAGGACAGCTCACCACAGTTCATCGGGTAATTAAGAGTTTTAATCCCCTGCAGGTGCGGTGACTTCTTTAGGCTTTTCCTCAGTGTGTGTTGCGTCCCGTGATAATTGGCAGCATCTCTGGCATGGTGCATTTGGAGACAACATGGAAAAATCAGTCACATGGGTTGACCAAGGCCCCTCTTTGTTCTGTGGCAGTCCTGTTTGGTGAAGCCTCTTCAGCAGCTGTTCTCCAAGGCAGGCAGCGTCGCTGTGCTCGTCCTTTCCTAAGAATGTGTGGAATCACATCCCACAGGTCCTGCAAGAAGCATTCTTTCCTTATCCTCGACCACAGCGGTTCTGATCTCAGGTGTGGTTTTTCCACAGGGAAAGCACTAACTGAAAATTAAATAAACTTATGTTGCACATATTTGAGCATTCTATTCGTGTAGGTGGCTGATCCTCCAGCGTCTGCCTGCTGTCATAGTGCACCACTTACCTGCTGTCATAGTTCACCTCCTACCTGCTGTCATAGTGCACCTCTTACCTGCTGTCATAGTGCACCTCCTCCCTGCTGTCACAGTGCACCTCTTTCTTGATGTCACAGTACACCTCTTACCTGCTGTCATAGTGCACCTCTTACCTGCTGTCATAGTGCACCTCCTACCTGCTGTCATAGTGCACCTCCTACCTGCTGTCATAGTGCACCTCCTACCTGCTGGCATAGTGCACCTCTTCACACAAAAAACTGAAAGGGGCCTCCAGTCTCACCTGTAGATCGTGAGTCTCACACAAATGCTGTGGAAAACTGATAGATGATTTCTCATATTTTACGTAACGGTAATAAATAAACAATTCTCTTGACCATGTAGAAACTCTTTTTCTTTTTTTTTTTTCTTCTTAATATCACAAGCTCTGGCAAGGTTTATTAAGGAGAACATTTGTACAGTTTACTTTTCTCCAGTCTGTTCTGGCATGCTTCTGATGCTACCAGAGTCACCTGGATCAATGGTAGCCACTGTGCACACTCTGTAGTATTTCCTGCATGCTGGGCCTGATTCAGTGTTA
>CAUYRT010058347.1:0-33934 GCA_963574885.1 Lepilemur ruficaudatus | reverse complement strand
CATATTCACTATGGAGTATGCCCAAAGTCTAGAAAAGTAAGAAAAACAATGTATTTATTATGCTGGTTTTCAGCTAAAAAATTATACTCATTGTTTTAAATTTGGAGGTACTTTACCTGAAGAGCGTCTGGCAGTTGATGAGAAAACATATTGACTCTAGCCGGGACAACAGAGTGAAACTCTGTCTCAAAAAAAAAAAAAAATAAAAAAAATAGAGAAACATACTGAGTGGCCGGGGCATGGTGGCTCACGCCTGTAATCCTAGCACTCTGGGAGGCCGAGGCAGGTGGATTGTTTGAGCTCAGGAGTTTGAGACCAGCCTGAGCAAGAGCGAGACCCCATGTCTACCAAAAACAGAAAAAATTAGCCGAGCGAGCGTGGTGGTGCATGCCTGTAGTCCCAGCTACTTGGGAGGCTGAAGTAGGAGGATCGCTTGAGCCCAGGAGTTTGAGGTTGCTGTGAGCTAGGCTGACGCCACAGCACTCTAGCCCGGGCAACAGAGTGAGACTCTGTCTCAAAAAAAAAGAAAAAAAACATACTGAGCATATTATTTGAAAACATAATTAACATTATATTTTCAGTTTCTTGATCTTTTGGGCTCTGTGTATTTGTCAAGTGTCTACCATGCACCAGGCACTGTGTTAGGTGTTGGCCATGCCCTGGTGAACATATATGGTTCCTTGTGATTACCATCTACTCGCAGGTGCAAAACATAGATCTTCCCAGAACTGGGTTAAAATGACATCTAACTGATAAAAAACAACACTTTTCATCTTTATTATTATACTAACAACTATATGACTCAATGGGGAAAAATAAGTATTCATCTGTGATATTGATTTGAATCACTGAATTAAACTTATTACAGTTAAAATCCTTACATATATCAAAATAAAAGCATACCAACAGGATTTATATGATTATAATACTGATGATCAATATCACTAATGGAAAATGAAAAAAAATGACATCTATAATATTTTGAAAGCAACATTAAGAATAAAAGTAGCCATTAAGAATGAATAAATGGGCCGGGCGTGGTGGCTCATGGCTGTAATCCTAGCACTCTGGGAGGCCCAGGCGGGAGGAGCATTTGAGCTCACGAGTTCGAGACCAGCCTGAGCAAGAGCGAGACCCCGTCTCTACCAAAAATAGAAAGAAATTAATTGGCCAACTAAAAATATATAGAAAAAATTAGCCGGGCATGGTGGTGCATGCCTGTAGTCCCAGCTACCTGGGAGGCTGTGGCAGAAGGATCGCTTGTGCCCAGGAGTTTGAGGTTGCTGTGAGCTAGGCTGACGCCACAGCACTCTAGCCCAGGCAGAGTGAGACTTTGTCTCACAAAAAAAAAAAAGAATGAATGAATGGGCCAGGCGCGGTGGCTCACGCCTGTAATCCTAGCACTCTGGGAGGCCGAGGCAGGTGAATTGTTCAAGGTCAGGAGTTCGAGATCAGCCTGAGCAAGAGTGAGACCCTGTCTCTACTAAAAAATAGAAAGACATCATCTGGACAACCAAAAATATATATATAGAAAAAATTAGCCAGGCATGGTGGTGCATGCCTGTAGTCCCCACCCTCAAGAGGCTGAGGCAGGAGGATCGCTTGAGCCCAGGAGTTTGAGGTTGCTGTGAGCTAGGCTGACGCCACGGTACTCTAGCCTGGGCAACAGAGCCAGTCTGTCTCAAAAAAAAAAAAAAAAAAAAAAAAAGAATATATGAATGAACAAAAGAGAAAGAAGAAAGGAAAAAATGAAAAAAGGAAGAAGGAGAGAGGAAGGGAGGGAAGAGGAGCGAAAGAGAAGGGAGGCAGGAAAAGAAAGGAAGGCAAACAGTTCAGTCTAGTAGGATTAGAAAGATCCAATTTTTCAGCTGGAAAGAAATCTAAGACATCATCTAATTTAGTGGCTCAACAGCAGTTATACTTCCAAATCACCTGAGAAGCTTGCTCAAGCTAAATGTGCAAGACCCCACCCAAACCTGCTGCCTTGAAATCTCTGTATATTTGTATTTTGAAAAGCCTTCATAGGTGTATAGGATTTAATTTTTGTATTAATATGCACTGATCTAAGCCTAGTTTCTTTATTTTATATATGAAGAAACTGAGCCCCACAAAGGCTGAGAGACTGACCTGAAATCACACAGCTATTGTACTATAGTCTGAGTTTTCTGAATTTAAGAAGAAGAGTTTAGAAAAGATAACTTGTTCCGCACTATGATAGCACATCACTACTGTTCCACTACTGTAAGAAACAGGATAAACGGACCAAGTACTTTGTCAAAAGTTACTGAACCAATGCAAAAAAGTCAGTTTCTACAGGCAACCCAAACATAAAGACAACTGGAAAGCCCCATCATATACACTGTGGTAACCTGGTTGCTTCCTGCCTAAACAGCCATATCAAGCTAGTTTAAAACATTCGCACACAAATATCATCATTTCTATCAGTTTCTCATTTCAACGTGGCCATGAATAATAATTTCAGTTTCCATGGGTAAAGAGGAGGAGATGGAGAGAGATTTTTCTGGTTTACTCCTAAAAATTCAGAAGGTTAAAAAAATATGTTTCCAGTACCTCAATCTGGAGAAGGCCTGGTCTGCTTTTAACACGTTTGGCAGTGCTTGAGGACACGTTTTTGGCTATCAGCCTGCCAAGCTGTTTAAGCTTATAGAAGGCCCACAAAGGGAACTTATATGATTAAGTTAGTTAAACACAAACATCTTCTCTGTATATTTTATTCCCCCCCCTTCACAGTCATGAAAACATAAAAGGCTAAAGCATTTCATAACTAGGTGAGGGGGGCAAGTTATTTATCACTTCAGCTCCTCTCTCAAGGCTTGTGTAAATAAGAACTGGGGCAACTCAATGAAATTATTCACATGATCCTTGCAGTGAACAAAGCTTAGCATCAGAAAGCAGTTCAAAATTCCTACGAAGCATATGTATTTTCTTACAAGAAACATCTGTGATTCTCTAATGCACTTCAGACCTAACTTTATCTTTCTAAAAATTATGTAACGTGCATATACTTCTAGCACTGAACATACTTATTAATTACATAGTCACAGAAGAATTTAAAATGTCTTCTCTTTTTGATATACATTATAACAAGTATTTCGACACTAGAGCACTGAGCAGTCTTCTCATATAAAATCTAACAGTTCCCTAAATGGTTTGGAAGAGATATTTTAAAGCAAAACAAAAATATCACACTATCTGGCCCTTTTACAGATCCTAAATTAGGAACTTAGATTATTCAAGCATGTAAATAGCATCGTTGGAAATATCAATTCCCGTTAACAAGTTATGAGTTTCTTCAGAAGATTACCATATTATTTGCTTAGCAGTGAAATAAAAGAAACAAAAGAAGTAGAAATGCTCTTGGTGAACAGATAACATAGCTTAAATCAGTTTACTATTATTAGACTGAAAGAGTGGTGTGTGTGTGTGTGTGTGTGTGTGTGTGTGTGTGTGTACACACAGAAGGCAGCATTTTAACTAGGGCAGAAGAGCTGCCCAATATAGAAAAAGATTTTAATAGACTTTCTATTTCAACCATAGTTACTGTGGGTTTTGTCACTATAGCAATGGGCTTGGGTGGGGAGGGTATGTCTGGCAGGCTGGGGTGCTCAGCTGATAAAGTAACATAAACCTCATTTTACCTCTAGTTGAGCAAATTTCCTCCAAGTAGGTTTGCCTAATTGAAAGACAGTTTCCAAGGATAAAAGGGATTAAAAGGGAAACATTAAGCATCGGTTGGTGGGCACTTCTTGACAGTACACTGCTATAGTAAGATTAACCTCACACCTTCTCCTAGGTTTGATCAAAGGCTTCCAGTAGCGTTAGTTACTGGTAGTACTTTGGATTTAGGCAGTAACTTAACCTCCAGGATCTCAATGATCCCTAGCAGCCTGGGTTAATTTCAGCTGTCTCTACAGGGGCTACATGAAACATGGCATTTACAAATTTGGATTATACAGCACTATTTATTACATGATGGAAGATTTCCAAAAATGCCAGAAGACATGTTGGCATTTATGCAAGTCAACTACTGTTCAGCCCAAAGAAGCACTATATTCTATGGGATGTTTTTGCCAGGATTGAAAGAGCCTATGTGAAAACACCTTAATTAGGACCATCTTAGCACCTCACCTATTGGATACCCTCTAGTTCCAGGTGTTATGTTTCAGGTGGGCCAACAAACTGTCCTGGAAACAGAACTCCTCAGTCCAATTCCCAATCCATTCATTCCAAGTCCTAAGAGTGTATATGTTCTTAAAATTTTCAGATTTAATAAGTCCAGCATATCTGGTAGCTACTGAAAGATTTAAACGACCACCATTTAAAAAGGTTTCAGTGTTCAGAGATTTCAAGCCCACAAAAGAGGCCGATTTGGAGGGTCTACTTCCTGTAAAATGGTGAAATGATTTGCTGGCCCACCTCACCCCACCTCCCTGTTTTAAGAATATTCTTATTGATCTCTCTCTACCCTTTTAAGTTTTTTTTTAAACACCTCTTCATGGACCCACAAAAAAAAATAGAAGAATCTGGAAAAAAAGACAGTATACCAAATGATCTCCAGCTACCTAAAAAGATAATTACAATGATAGGTCCCTAAAGAGGAAGAGGGGGAAATTTGAAAACATTAGCTACTTACAATATGCTATCAGATAACCTTTCCCCCTTTTTTTTCTTTGGGGAAATCCAAACTGCTGTGCAGTGGTTCTTTAAAATCCCTTTATTAAAATGTCTGTTGTGGTTGCTAAAAGCAAACAGCCATCCTAGAAAACTAGAGTCAATATTTTATCACATTAAGTGGTGGCTACTTTATATTAGACTTTTTTTTTTTTAAGGCAACAAAAATGGGGGGAAAGGTGGTTATAAAAAACATCACAGGAAACCAAATAGTCTTTATTTAAATTAAAAGCAATCACAGCCTGATTCTTGGAACACACTTTGAAATGCTTTTTGGCATGCAGCTGCTACATGCCGCCAATATTGTGTGTAATTGGAAACATTTCAAACAGAATTGTTACCAAAGTCAAAGACCATAATTGCAAGCCCTGGGATCTGTGCCTCTGATAAAAGAAGGGCAGCTGAGCGAGAGCACACAGCACGTAGGAGTCTACCTATGGGTCTGCATCTAACTGCAATATTTTCACTGCATTATTGACAAATCTTTCTTTCCAGAGATGGTTGAGAAAAGGAGAGAAACATACGCAAAGCAAAAGCTGTTGGGTGCTATAAATCAGCAGCTGGGGCAAAACTCTTAGAAAGGAGTCCATGACTTCAGTACTAGAACAACTGAAATAACACAGCTCTCACTTTTTTTCTGAAGTGTAATCCACTAGAAATGAAAGGCATCTCTCCCAAGAGTTTACCCCAAATCTACCAGTGAGAAAAATACAACTGCAGTTGAATTGGTCACTTGATTTTTAGGATCACGTAGGACCAAACTTATGGACAGGCGGGAAGAAAGTTAAGTAAAGGTAAATGAGAGCTACTTGCTAGTTTACAGCTCTAAGTTTTAAAATGTTTACCTTGGCTTCTGCCTGGCTGACACTTTTATTTTTATTTTTAAGGTAAAATCTCTCTTTATGGGGGAATGAACCTAGAAAGGTCTAATCAGTTTAGGCTGGGCAATCATTCTTGTTCCTGGAGAGGTCTCTTCAAAAATGACCAAAATACATTTAGAGTTTAGTCTAAACAAGTGCACAAACCAGAGACACAGGAAGAATTATTACATTCTCTTTGAGAGGTTTGACTCCCCCACCCCTTCCCCAATAACTGGAAATAGTCAGTGCCAGTGGGCCAGCAGCTCAGGAATGGTTCTTGGAAAAACTGTGTCATTCTGGCATACAGAAAAGTGATCTGATCATTCTATTGTATCTCTGCGCCAGAAGTATCATGACATTAGCGTGTTCCAACTTGTAAAGCATGTCTCTTCCCACTGTGACTCCTTTGGGGGGGGAAGGGGGGAAACAGAGGCTTACTTGGACACCCCATGCAATTGCAGGCTAGGGTTTTTCACTGCTCCAAAATGTTCATTCACCAACACCCATGTAGTCTACCTCCTTTGGTCCTCTGGTTCAGGAGGACCATAAACAAGGAGGTGTGGGTCCCGGTTCCTGGGGGAGCTGAGACACTACACTTCTGTGTGTCCAGAGGTGGGGAGGTCAGCAGCTCGGGCTGCTGCAATTGTCCTGATGACATCCTGGTCCTTGGCACTCTGTGCTGGAGCGCTGGCTCCATATGCTGCCTGAGGTTTTGAGGAACTCAACAGTGCAGGCCTTGGCACCGAGATTTTTCCTTCCCTCTCTCAATTCATTTCCTCACACCAACCTTCTAAAGACAATTCAGTACTCTTTTATTTTGTGACCAGAAGAAAAAGCAGTAATGGTTCCTTAAAACATCAACCAACCACCAATCATCCAAAAAACACAATTTAGTTACTTCCCTAACTTCTTCTCCTTATTGTGAAATAATTACACATGGATCTAAGCAATTATAATATTCTTTCACTAATAAGTATGAAATAATTGATATTATGTTATACAACATGGAGAAAAAAGAGACAGCTATTTTTCCAAGGGGGAGAAGTCTATTCTAGTCAAATGACATCTTTAACATTTTTATGCCCAGATGAGGATCACTTTGACTTTTTAAATTATTTTTTTATTTCAGAGATGGGATCTCACTATGTTGCCCAGGTTGGACTCAAATTCCTGGGCTCAAGTGATCCTCCCACCTCAGCCTCTGGAGTAGCTGGGACTACAGGTGTGCCCCACTGCACCTGGATTTTCTTTCCTTCTTTAAAAGGAAAAATTTACTCTTTATACATTACTTTAACCAGGAAATTAAGTTCAGTAACTAGAATGCAAGTAATGATAATCTTTACTGAAGACTGTTTCTCATAATGTTAGACAAGCTAACATATAGGTACAGGCTATAAAAAGAGTTACTTAATTGCTGGAAAATTTTTTTAAAGATCCTTGTTTCACTTTGTGAGTATTATAAACACTCATGTACTCAATCAACTCTTTGTATTTTGCTTTCAAATAATTATATGAGACTTTGGAGAAATTATCTTACAATGTCACTTTTTAAACTTATATTTCCAGCTTACTTTTAAAAATCCTTAATCAAAGAAACTACAAAATTTAACTTTTTTGGTCTTTTTATAGTTATCATATAAGAGAATATTAGGAACAACAGACTTTTACCCATATCTGACTCTAAACTTAACAGTTCAGCTATTAACCCTATAATGGTTCTTTTTTCTCCCCAGCTGATATTAGACTTTATTTGGGTGACCCAAGATGACTCATCATACCCCTCCCAGGGACAAAGAGTGGTTTCACAGACCTTGATTATAAAAAATAATAAGCTTTTTAAGCTTCATTGGTGTTGCTAGCAGAACTGATTGAATCTGTCACTTTAGTAAAATATATCACTTTTCTTTTAAAAACCTATGAACCAATAGGCTCACTCAGTGATAAATCACCAATTAGTACCAAATTAAGGATGGAAAAATTAATTTACTAAATCCATTCACTCACATCAATATGTCTATCTCTATGAACCATCCAGTTTTGCTTCCTCCCTCCCCCCTCCCTTCCTTCCTTCCGCTTTTTCCTTTTTGAGGCTTATTCATAAGAATGAGTCACTATGGCAGCCATGACTTATTAAACTTACAGATTTTTGAGTTCATCAGCAAGTGTGCAAACCCTTAACTGTGGGTAACATCCATTTATTTGTAGCACCTTTCAGTTTTAATATGTAGAGCACATGCATTTTTAACCTTTAAATCCTTTGTATAAACATTTCTGGAAGAGCTTGTAAAATATCTCCTTCTGTGTTTCCTGACTCGTCAGTCGATGGCATTTAGAAACCCTCTGGTACCAGCAGGTGCTGTATTTTGCTTTCTTCAGGCTCCAGCTGGGCTACAATGACAGATTCCTGTCCCAGGCCAAACCCAGCCACCAAGGCTAGGACCACATTGGAGGCAAACTGAGCCAGGCTCCACCAGACAGCAAGATAAATGGCTGCTGTTTAAGTTTAAAATCCCCTGGTGGGAGTAAATATTGTTCCAGAGAAAAGGCTTGACAGATATTGCGTCATCCTTATAGAGCTGTCTTGATTAAAGCAGAATCTTTGGATTAAATTGATGCTCAATTCAAAACGTATCTATCTTGCTATCACAGGATTCTTTTTTTCCTTCCTAGACTCTGAAAACATTCATATTATTGGGGATGGACAAACAAGGCTGCCGCCTCCCAAGGGGCTAGAGTCCACTCCTGAAAATAGAAGGCGGCTGAACATTGACACTTCACTGAGGATAATGGAGACAGCAAAGGCTTAGTGGGAAAAGGCCAGTTGTCACCTAAGTGACAGGCAACAGCTGAGCTCACACATCTGGAGCCAGACTAGGGCAAACATTAGCAATCCTCACCCGTCTACACCTTGGGCCTGTCTGGAAAGACACATGGAAGTTCCCTTTACTCCAAAAGTACATTAAAAAATATCTGATGGTGAACTACATCAATTACATAACACCAGCGGCAGAGACAGCCTTCTGAAGTACGGATTAAAGTGAGGCGGTAGACAAAACTGTATGCACGAACAGATACAAGGTACAATTTCATTAAGTATAATTTGCCCTTCATAAAATCTATCCTAAAAGCACATAGGTATGCACCCTTTTTATGCAGATGGGCAAATGCCTCTGCCCTCCCCAGCAGAGGCACGATTTTGACATGTTCTTTTCCTTTAGGCCGGTTCCCACGGTGTGTTCTTCACCTTGCTCATGGCCGCAGCTCTGCCCTGATACGCTTTTTAAAACCAGCGACCAAAGGCGTTTGGCTTGTGATCCTGAATCCTCCTTAGGCAAGCTGGAACTCAGTGTGGTGCCAGCCTTCCTCCCTCCCGCCCCCCACCCACCTCGTTCTTCAGCCTCCTGAAGACAATCTGTGGACAATTTTCCCGAAGTCCCCAAAATAACACAGCGCTGCCAAAAGTCAATGGCGATGCCGTTTGTTTTTCTTAGAGGGCAATGAAAATTTAACAGCTTTCTGCTGCATCCTGAGTCCTGGTCCTGCTAATTATTAACATGCCTAGTTTCTTCAACTTTTTCTGCCTAAGGAGAGGAAGACGCTCTCATTGTTTTCTATGTACGTGCTACATACGTACAGAAAACAACATCGCGGGGGGCGGGGGGCAGCGGTGGGAGCTGATGCACCCCTGGCAGAAAGCAACTGGCCCTTTCCCCAGCGCATTAGGAGAGAATCAGGACCCTCCCTCCGGACGCCAGTAGGTGACAGGCGATCCTAAGCGGCGGAGACATACCAACGCACCCTCGCCTCCCAGCGCCCCGCATCGCCGCGACTCTCCGGCCACTGGCCGCGTTTCCACGCAGGAGATAATCAAGGGAAGAGTTGGCTGTGATGCAGCAGGCAGGAGCCATGCGGGCTGCCTAGCTGAAGCCCTCTTGGCGCTGCAGCCTGGTATCTGCTTTCCCTGCCTACACAGCCCAACAAACCGATCATGCCCTTCTTCCTATATTTTCTGCCACACCGACCCAGTCTGGGTGTCACAGACTCCCCGCGGTGACTGCAAAGGTGCCCCGGCCTTGGCCCTGCGGCGCTCGCCCCCCACCGTCGCGCCACAGCCCCCTCTGCGGAACCCGCCAGGAGCGGGTCTGCCACTCACCCCGCGCGACGGAGAGGGAACTCGGCTGGACGGTCTCGGCGCCGCGGCGGGTCTGCAGAGCTGCGGTCCGCGGCGTCAGGGGTGTGCGAGGGTGGGCAGCGCACGAACCATCCAGAGCCCAGAAAGTCGCCGTGCGGGCGGCCGCGCGTCCCGGGGCAGTCAGCGCAGGCGACGCGGGGCTGGCATGTTCGGGGCGCGCTGTCGGGCGGCGGCGGCCGCGGGAGGCGGCGCTGGCTGCAGGCTGCAGGCGAGTGCGCTCGGGCTCCGGAGCCCCGCGCCGCCGCGCCGCCGCGCCTCCGCGCACCCCGCCCTCTGCAGCCGGGCCCGGCGCGAGCGAAAACACGGAGCGCGGACGTCACCGCGGGATCGAGGCCGCTGGCCGCGCGCCCACGCGCACCCCGGCGCAGCCCGAGCGGCGAGGTCGGTGCGCGGAGCCGGCCGGCGCCCGGGCGCGGGGCAGCGAGGAAGGGCGCGCGCGCCGGGCAGGGTCTGGCTCCCGCGCAGTCGGCGGGGCTGGGCTGGAGGCGGGTTATGCGCTAATGGAAGTTCACCCAGGCGCTGCACGGGTCCTCAAGTGCAGCGCGGTCGTCGCCTCCGCTCCGCCCCCAATTTTGTCCCCTCTCCCCGCGCCCCTCTTTTAAAACCAACAATCCTGATGAATTGAAAGACAGGAAGGGGGAAGGGGGGAAAAAGACAAACCCAATTTCCTCTGATCAAACGGTTTGGGGGTTGCCTGTTTGAGTTGCTTTTCCTTTGGTGTGGGTATGCCGAGGGATAGTTAATAAAACGCTTAGATTCTGCCCGTCGCGCCTCGCCCCTCTGGGGACCCGTTTGGGCTCGATCCTATCTTGTGTGATCCTACAGGTTCGTCTGAGTCTCTGCTTCGGAACCAAAGGAATGGTATTTCAGAGCAAGAAGCCAAAGACTCAGCCTCTAGTCCCTTCCCTTCCCTGCCTCGACTGCCCTGGTGGTTTCAATGCCAAACTCGGCGGGGGGAGTGCACCCCAGAGCCTGAGCGCACGCCAGTGTCCGGAGCCCGACCCAAGTTAGTGTGGAGAGCTTAAAGCCGTGCTCAAAGCATGTATTCGATCCTGATGATCATTTTTCATTGGCCAAACTATTCTCCACGTTTTCGGTCTGCCCAATTCCCAGAGCTGGGGCTCTCAGGCACATTCACCCACGTTGAACTGGGACTCAGCCTGTTTGAAAGTTCTGCCCTGACGTTTGTGTCACCTTCAACCTTGGAAACCCTCATCCTCTCCAGTTCTGGATCAGTGGAGTCTCACATTGTGTGGGTACTATTTCCCGGGGCTGCAGAGGGCAGACACAGACGGCAGCTGGTAACCCCCACTTGACAGGTGTCTCTGCAAAGCTGGGGCTTCGTTGACCTCTCCACCCCTTCCACCACCCTGTAGGATACTCTATCATCTTCCAGAAAGATGAGGATGTGTGTGCTGGGGAGCAGGGAGGGAGGTATTGATTGATGCAATTTTTATCCCTGAAACTGCCAGTTTCAGAATTTTTCAGAGCACCAAGTCTCATCGATTTTCACTGGGAATAGAGCAAGGAAACACTCAGCAAAAATGGAGCTGACAAAAAAAGAAGCTGCAAGGAAATAACTAAAGGCAAGTAGAGGAGGAAATGGTCCAAATCCAGGGAAATGATTGGCCTCAGTGCTGTGATCTGTGATTCTAAGTCTGACTCAGATTTCCCTGCATTATAGAAGCTCTCTCCTCTCTAGATACCAGGCAGAGTTTCTGAGTGCAGATCACTCAGGAAACAAGGCTGTTGCTTTTGAAATAACCCCACTTGCCAGTGGTGTTTGTAACTGATGAGGATCTGGGGAAGAACAAACCTGGCTGTCTTGCTCCTCAGCATTTTGTTGGAGTTGGCCTTTTACGTTTTGTCTGTTTATCTTGCCCAGGGGGCTTTTTATACCAACTTTTAACTTCTATCTAACCTCCACAACTGCCCTCCACAAAAAATTGACAAAATGATTTATTTCACCCGTGGAGGTAGTGAAAATTACCACTTTTAAGGGCAAAGAGTCCACTAATCCACTCTTTGATAGCATCTTTGGGTGCCTATCTGTCTTTTGTCTCAATCAAAACTTTCAAATGATAGTAGTTTCCCCACAAACTGACCGATGCAGTGGAACAGAATCAATGGAGGATGTAGTGGAGGACCACATCCGTTAACTCCTACAGCCACAACTTCATGAGACAGTCCTCTTCAGTGGGCTAGTAGGCACTTGTAGTTGGGTAGGAGAAGTCCAAGAAAAGGATATGTATAAAGCCTGCGCTTGGATCTCCCTTTTAATTGAGGAAAATGTTACCTTATGGTAAGAAATGTGTCTGATATCAGAAGGCTCATAGCTCTATGGTGACTTCACAGAGGTTTTATTTATTGAGCATCTATTATGTCGAGCAACCATGTGAGCACTATAGATGATACACGGTTGTTTCCTCAAGAGGCTTATAGCCCTTAGGGCAATGTGCTGGGCAGTATTTTTCAGATCCAGTGCAAATGTGAACACTTGGTCTTCCACTGGGACACTCATAAAAATGACTCTGGGTGGTCCACGTGATGGTGGAGGTCAGATAGCTTGATTTCAAATTTCAGCCCCGCTATTTACCAACTGTAGCATAGAGGGATTAATGTATTTAACCTCACGGAGGCTTAGTTTCTCATTTGTAAATGAGTATATTCACCTCAGAGGACTGTTGGGAGGATTGAATGCTAGGGCTGCAGAACAGACTCAATGGGTGGAAAGTTTGCATAATGCCATCTTATAAGACATTTCCTCACCACCACCCTTCTCTACACTAGCCTCCATGCGAATCCCACAGGTTAGAAGAGAACTATTTTTTATTTAATTTGAAAAAGCATTCTTCACTGTGGACTCATGGGTAGCATATAGGTCTCTTTTATTTTCCTTCTCTGGGTCTCTTTTAGTAATGGTGCTATTTTCTTTGTCTTTACAAACAAACATGGTATCATACCTTTTATAAAGAAATTAATCCACTTAGGGGATATCTACTTTTCTTTTAAAGCCTTGATACAAATTTACCTTTTTTTACATGACACCCCTGTTTGTTGAATTGTGTCTTCCAAAAATTCCTATGTTGAAATTCTTACCTCCAGTACTTTATCCTTATTTGGAGATAGGGTCTTTACAGAGATAATCAAGTTAAAATGACATCACTAAGGTAAGTCCTAATCTAATATGACTTTTGTTCTAATAAAAAGGGTAACTTTGGAGACAAACACACACACAGGGAGAACACTATGTGAAGATGAAGGCAGAGATCAGGTGATGCTTCTACAAGCCAAGGAACACCAAGGATTGCCAGCAAATTACCTGGAGCCTGGCAAGAGACATGGAACAGATTCTTCCTCCCAGTCCTCAGAAGGAACCCACCCTACCCACACCTTAATCTCAAACTTCTCACTGGCACAACTGTGAGACAATAAATTTCTATTGTTTAATCCACCCAGTTTGTGATACTTTATTATGGCAGCCCCAGCAAACTAATGCAATGCCCAAGGGAGTCATGCTATGTCTGCATCTTGGCTCACGGAAGAGTAATTTCACGTGTAGATGAAGGATTCACAACAGTTTAGGCCACAAGCTTGAGATTTAAACAAGCCACAACCTGATAGTGTTGGCAGTCCTGGTTTGAATCCCAGGTCTGATTGATTCCCAGGCTTTGCTTGGTTCCTGCTCCCTGTGTCTCCAGTTCCTCCACATCTGGGACTCCTTTTTCTGACCTGCAGACTCGGCCCCACTCAGTATTTGCAGAGTGAATCAGTCTTGACCCTGTGATGATTGGCAAGAGCTTAGCTGTAAGGCATGCCACTGTGCTGCAAATCCTACAGAGGCTTCCCAGGGCTTTCAAGACAGAGTGCACACTCTTTGGATTAGTGTAAAAGGTCCTACATATTTGCACTCTGCCTATCTCTTTAGTTTATTTATTTATTTATTTTTACTACTCTCCACCCTTGTTTGCTGTCACCATATTAAACTATTTATAATTCTTCAAAAGCATCAAGCTTTTATTTACACCTCTGTGCTTTGGAAGTGCCTAGAATGTTACCCATTAATAACTGCCCTCTTTATTAGCTAACTCCTGCTTATCCTTTAAAATTGAACTCAAACGTCACCTTCTTGGTAGTCCATTGATGTGCATATTTGTTGTTTTGTCTGCCTAGAATGTTTTTCCTTCTTTCTAATGCCCCAGATTTCCTTTGGTGAACCACCTTCCCCCACTGTCAGTGCACAAGGTTTAGATGGAGACTCATCTCTGGTTTTGGTGTTAGGACCGGGTGCCCCAGATCTGGAAAATTAGAGCACTGGATCCCGCTGATCAAAAGATTAGTTCAGGGATGGGCATGTGACCCCAGGCCAGGTCCTGGGATTATTTGTGCAAGAGCTTTTAGGAATTCCACAACAACAAATTCAACAAGTATTTGGTGATCATTTATGTATCAGCCATCTCTTTGCTGGGAATTCAACAGTAAACCAAATAGGCAAAGTCTCTACCCCTGTGGATTCTATACTCAGAGACAGGAGACATTCCCTTGTTCTTTTCTCTTTTAAACATACATCTGAGAATACAAAGGGCTAGGCTCTGGTAGCCATTTTGTCACCACATGAGGCCTGAACATGAAGCAAGCATGAAAGAGGACAGAAGTGAGAAATGGCGAGAGACCAGGACTGATGGCATGGTTTGAACCCCTGGATCAAACCGTACCTGAAAACAAATGACCGCCACATTTCTCAGGTTAAACTAATATTTTGTCATTTAAGTCAATTTGGGGTTTAAGTGATTTGCATATTAAAGAGTACTAGTTGGTACACCCTTCTGCCATTTTCTCCGTTCAACTTTCCATTTCTCTACCGCTTCATTTATTTGATTAGTTATATCTGCCTTCATTCTGAAAAATACTTAAGTCCCCATACTGTTATGCAGCAATAACATACAGTAAGTTAGCATAATTTGAAAGTAGGTAAGAAAGATACGAAACAGAAATGAGACAGATTCACAAAATTCATCCCATAAAGAGAGAGACATGAGTTAGTTTTCAGGTTCTTAGCAGCCAGTGCGAAAATGGTTACATAATTCTTACACAACTGGAAAGATATCTAAAGTAAAACAGTCCTGTTCTTAGGAGAAACGTAACTATTGGTATTATTAAAATAATAAATCGAAGAGCAGAAAGAAGCACTCCCACCCCAGGGGTGCTTCTCATGAAGAAGGCTCTAGAAAAATGATGAACAATGTCCTCAACAACATCCTCACAGAGCACTCACAATGTATTTCTTGGGGCTGTTTCTCAGAGCATCCCTCAAATCAATGAAATTCATTTTTTCAGAAGGAGCAACTTAACCACTTTGCTTTGTGACAGGTACTTTACAGAGTGCATGACAATTGCAATAAAGTGAGTAGTTCGGAGTGCTCTGGTCTTGCATAGCAAGGCCAAACCACATAATCGGAGGGGACAAAGACAGAGTTAGGGAAGATTTCCTATAAGAAGAGGCATCTATAAAATGAGTTAGCCTAGGGAAAGATATGTGCATGCATGTGTGTGCACACACACGTATCCAAGCATTTTGGGCAGAGGGAACATCATGTGTAAAAGTGAAGAGGTGAATGCAAATATGAGGAATCTAAGGAATTGACATCTGTCCAGCCTGACCACAGTATGGGGCACAGGTGAGACTGGTGGTGGCACAGGCTTGGATGAGCCTAGAGAGGTTGGCAGAGGCTGGGGCATGAGCGAGCTTAAAAGCAGGTTTGGCGGGGGATGATGGGCAGTTCCGTTTTGGATGACCAGAGAAAGTAACCTTCAAAATTGACTAAAAAGAAGAAGTAAAGAGATAGGAAGAAATCAGGGAGAAAGTAGTATGAATGAATACAAAAGTAGAGGCCATTTCAAGAAGGGAGTAGTACTTACGCTCTTCCGCTACATTTTTTAGACTGCCCAGAGCAAACTATTCCTCACACCCTTAGAGCTCCATGAAACCCCTAAACTAAGAAGCTTGATGGAGGTCTGATGGGTGGGCCTTGGGGACCTCAGGAGGGTTCAGCAGTTTATAGCAGTTCTGCAAAGTGGACCAAGCAAGTCTGCTTATCCTTCAGGCAGTCCTCCACAAGCAAATTTTCACCAGGCTTTTGGGAGTTTGGCCAGCTGTCATCTTAAAATTATAATCTTTGGGCAATACTCAACGATTCCATGTTGGTATTAAAAAAGGAATTGTATGTTTTAATAATCAGTGAGCCTAAGTGATAATCTCTTATGAAAACTGAGTTTACCCAGAACATCCGCAAGATGAACGCCATTTCCCTTCTGCTCAAGGGTGAGTCGAGGGAGGACATTGGGTCAGGGTCCATTCTTTTGTCACAGCAATCTTTGCGTAGCTGCCTTTCCCACTCATCTGCCCCTTGAGGGCAGAATGCTGCCTAATTCAACGTTACGATTCCAGTGCCTTGCACAGCAACTGGAACAGAGTAGGTGCTCAACATATATTGAATGAGAAATGGATACTGAAGCATACTGGAGAGCTAGTGGGGAGAAGGGTGTGTTGAGGGGCAGGTACGCCTAGCCCAGCCACCCGCTAAGGTGACCCAGCCAAGGCTGTGTGTTCCACAAGGTGAAGGGGCTCAGGGGCAGGCATTTATTTGGGCAGCAGAGGAAACCTTAGGTGGGGAGGCAGTGAGCTAGGAGGTGAAGCAGCAGCTCGGCTTTAGGGGCAGAGTCTAACCTCCCAGGAGGAGGGAATTTCAGGTTGTTAGCATTTAACCAAAGGAGTTAAGGTTCAAGTGTGGACCAGAATGCCAGTGGCCAAATTAGGAAGGCAGGTGAAATCCAGTGGTGTCCACACATAATGGGGCACAGCTACCACTCAGAGGAGCCCCATAGCAGATACCCAACTTTGGGGAACAAGACTAACTGCAGACGTCTACTGGCACCATGGAAGGGCTACGACTGGAGAGTAGATTGGTGTCTTGTTTATTTGGGTTCTCTGATTCTGCCTTCCTTATTTAGACTTCAAAACCCCACACTATTGACTTCACATACCTGTGAGTTTGAGAGAGAGAAAAAAGAAAAATAAATGTCCTTTTTGCTCATAGCTACGAACCCTATTTTATTTCAGATCTTTTTGGTGCCATGTAGGCACTCAAGGTTAATTTATTCACCTTTTTTTTTTTTTTTTTGAGACAGAGTCTCACTCTGTTGCCCGGGCTAGAGTCCCGTGGCGTCAGCCCAGCTCACAGCAACCTCAAACTCCTGGGCTCAAGCTATCCTCCTGCCTCAGCCTCCCGAGTAGCTGGGACTACAGGCATGCGGCACCATGCCCGGCTAATTTTTTCTATATATTTCTAGTTGGCCAACTAATTTCTTTCTATTTTTAGTAGAGAAGGGGTCTCGCCTTTGCTCAGGCTGGTCTTGAACTCCTGACCTTGAGTGATCCGCCCACCTCGACCTCCCAAAGTGCTAGGATTACAGGCGTGAGCCACCGCGCCTGGCCTCAAGGTTAATTTATTCACTTTGGGAGCTTACAAGAACCGAAGAGAGTTACATGATGGTTTCTAATGTCCTTTCTGGAAATATCCTGGGTTAAATGGTAATTACTTCTTTTCTTTCTTTCTTTCTTTCTTTTCTTTCTTTCTTTCTTTCTTTCTTTCTTTCTTTCTTTCTTTCTTTCTTTCTTTCTTTCTTTCTTTTCTTTCTTTCTTTCTTTTTTATCTAAAAGGAACTCTGGGACTTATAGTAGAGTCACAGAAGGAACACTAAAATCAATTCTGTACCTCTGAAACTCCAGATCTTAGATTTTCATACACATGCTTTCCTTTCTATAAAAGGTAGCTGTTCCTGCTTCAGAATGTTGCTTATTCTGCTACTTTGACCCCAGGCTTGAAGATCTTCTATAGATAGCACATGACTTTCCATAAATATCTTCAAGTATGACCTGCAAATGTCTGCATTAGCTTTCCCCCTCACGAGGGCTGTTGCTGGGCAGAAGTTCCCAGAGGTCTGAGTTTAAATCATGCCACCCCTTCTAATCACACTCCCACCACCGCACCAGAGCAACCACCCAGCTCAGGATTTGTGGGGCATTAAAATAAAAAAAAATAAAAACAAAAATTAAAAAAAAAACAAAGAAAAAAAAACCTCAAGCAAGCATAAGAAAAAAATTACATGCTCAATAGTGGTTATGAACTATAAGTATAAAAAAGGAACAACTGTCATACAGAGATTGCTAGATTTATACTTCATTTTATTCAGAGGTTTAGGATGGGATCAGGGAAACTGGATTGGTGGCTACTTGCCATTTCATGAAGTTGGAGGTGGGGGGTGAAGGCAGGTGGAGGGTGAAGAGGAATCTGTTGGCTTTGCTCACCAATTCTGAAAATCCTGATACGGCAGTGAAATGGTAGGAAGGGGTTGGGAGCATCCGGGAGCAGCCTGAAGCAGCTCTCATTCTGGAGGTTCTGGGAACCGGCTCCCAGGCTAGCACCCCCCACTTCCCTACCAGGATGTGGCTTTCTGGTGAGTGAGAGCCATTGATGAGCCTAGAAATTAGCCTTTCATGTTAGTACGCTAACCATGTGACCAGAACACATTCTCCTCTACATTACTGTCCTAAAGCATTAGCAAAATAATGAGTCACTCCTGATGCGATTGAGCAAAATGTATAAAGGAAATTAGTTTACTAAATCCATTAGGTTAAAAGGCAACTGGGAGACTAAAACAATAACCAAATGGCAATATTTTAATTTTCAGGATTAGTTATCTGACAGGGAATTTCTCTTTTAATTTACTTTCTATAGCATAAAATAATGAAGTTTAAGGAGCCTTGGAGAGAAACACCCAAATCGACACACTTAATCCTTTTTATAGAGTTTCAGAGTTCCAACCCACTCTTGCTAAAAAGTACTATTTCAGCTACCAAAGCAGAATAATTCAATATGAGAGTAGGAAAAAAAAAAAAAAGCACATAGAGTTAAGGAGCCAAAATGAAGGCAAAGAATCAGGAATAAATTTCCCCCAAATGAATGACTCAGGATGTGAGATCCCAGCCCATGCTTCTGCCTGGCACTTGAACTTCTACATTTGCAAGTTGTATGAAATCGCGTCTAATCTGAAATTGGAATTTGCCTGTAAGCAGCTGTATTTTTCTTATTCTTACTATCTGGTTAAATAGGTTAAAATAGGCAGGCAATTGTGTCAGCAGGGCCTGCGAGAAATGTGAGCATAGTAGGATGTTTATGTCTTTGCTCATCAATTTGCTCTGTAAGAATCAGGAGAGCTGTGTGGGTGACAAGTGTCGGGGGAAAGGAAGAGAAAGGAGGGGTGTCAAAACACAGCCAAAGGAAGCTCTTGTCACAATCACGGCAGGTAGGTCTTGACGCTATTTTTTCCCCAGAATTGGGGTGAAGGTGGCTTTCAGGGAGTGTGCTCCTCTGGAGCAAAATTGTTGAAAACTAATCTAAGTCATACAATTTTTCATAGTACAACTGTCCATCAATAGATTCGGTGACTGGCACTTGGCAAGTTTTTTGTTGTTATTATTAACATAATTTTTATTAAGGTCTTGAGGGTTAATAACAAAAGACTGCATTTTCTTTCCTTCTCACTTTTTAAAATAGAGGCTGAAATTGATTTAAAATGTCAAACAGGAAAACCATATTTTCCTCTCTGATTTATGAGCATCAAAATGCTGGGGAAGCTAGCTGTATTATTGTATTTCAGTGGTTCATTCTTTCCTTAATGTGAGTGAGGTTTGCTAACACAGCAGCTATCTGGTATCTGAGTTTTTATTATCTCTACTCATCTGGCACTTTGCATATCTGCTCATAATATTTGGCATGTTTTCAGTGTGTTTTAAAGCTCGGATTAGACTGTTGGTCCTTTGAGGCAGGGGTCCTTTCCTAGGCTGTTTTATATCCCTTATGGATAGCTATGTACTTGCCTGCACATAAACTAGCTGTAATGAATATTGGTTGATTACTGCTATCTTTATTCAGTGTGTAATTTCATATCCTTGATATGCCCTTACAACAAATCATAGTTTTTAGATCTAGAAGAGACGTGGGAGATCATTAGTTCAAACATCTTATTGTATAAAAGTGGAAACTGAGAATTCCGAAAGAGGTAAAATGTGCTTACAGTTACAAGGCACAGTGGGGATTAGAACTCAGCCATCAGACTTCTACTTTTTCCTTTTGTCCCTTTCCAGTTGGAGAAACTGTGGTCTGTTAAGTATAGTTTAAGGGACTAGGGACTGGATGACGGAATGAATTAGTGGCATATGTTATGAGCTGGTAAGTCACCATTCTCAGTTTTGTGTATAATAACTATTAGGTAGGCATAGCCCAAGTCATTCCGGGTGTCATGCAATACTGAAGGCTTCAGAGGCAGGCTTCTCGCCTTATGCAGGGTGAAGAGAATGTTCCACTAAGCAGGAGCGCCAAGGTATGTGCCTAAATATAAAGGAGAGAACAAGGCAGCAAAGAGAGTGCCTGCTCACTTTCTTACTCAAGGCCCAGGCTGCATGGTTTTCTGTAAAGGTTCTTTTAAAGTAGCTATTTCTGGGACATTAGCCACGAGGCAAACATTCTTTTCTTTGACCACAATCCAAAAGGGAAGGTACAGGAAGGCTTTTTTCTGTTTGCATCTCAAATGATGGCCTTCCTTTCTCCCTCCCCCTCTCCCTTCTAAGAACACTTATTGATCACCTACTATATGATGAGCCCAATTCTAGGTAGACAATGGGGAGACAATTGCAAAAAAGATAGCTGTCCTGTTCTTGAACTTACAGTCATATTAGGGAGACAAACATCATAAATATTCAACCAACAGCGAGATAAGTGCTGAAAGAGGCATTTCCAAAGTGTTGATGGCAGCACAAAGGAAGGAGTAACTAACCACATCTTTGAGACCAGGTACATCTTTTGGAGGACACTGAGTCTTTATGGAAGAGTTACTGGGGAGAAGTGGTGGATTTTTTGTTCTTTTGGAGACAGGGTTTCATTTTGTTGTCAGTGCTAGAGTGCAGTGGCATCCTCATAGTTCACTGCAACCTCAAACTCCTGGGATCAAGCAATCCTCCTGCCCCAGCCTCCCAAGTAGCTGGGACTACAGATGCACACAACCACATCCAGCTAACTTTTTTTTTTTTTGTAGAGACAGGGTCTCTCTATGTTGCTCAGGCTGGTCTCCAACTCCCGGCCTCAAGCTATCTTCCTGCCTTTGCCTCCCAAAGTGCTAGGATGAAAGGCACAAGTCACCACACCCGGCCCAGAGGGGTGATTTTGATGGGAAAAAGTTGTCCTGGGTGGTGTGGGCAGCATGTGTACATGAAGACATGAAAGGAAATGGCATGTTTAGGAACCCAGAAGCAGTTTGGTGTGGTAGAGAGTAGGGGAAAGGAGAAATTTAAAGAACAATGGATGCTATGCTAAGGCATTTATATTTTAGCTTACGGTGATGGGAAGGAAGCAACCAGCAGAGTAGAGAGTGACTAAACTAATGCCCTCTTCCTCAAAGTATGACGAGTTGCTGAATATAAATAGCGCTGCTATGGAAAAAAATATATCTGGGCTCATTTCATTTTCCTAAAAAGATGAAAATTAGTTCTTAGAGAGACTTTTTGCTTTTGTAATTGTTAGGTTTTTCCAAGTGGTATGCAGTAGTACTTTTATAAATCAAATCATATTTCTGATTGATTTTAAATGCACTTTCAACATTAATGGAAAGATGAATGGCCTGGGAATTATGGAAACCTGGGTTCTAAGCACAGGGTCAGCATTAAGAGAGCAGGGCAAAAATTCTCTCCAGCCTGATTCTCCTCATTCTTCACGTGAGGGGCTGGGAACAGGAGCTTTCCATGGATCTTTGAGCACTAGGGTTGGGTGTTTGACTTTGTGTATGTGTATGGTATGGGTTCATGGGGGCATGTATTTGCATATTTCTAGCTACCCTAATTCCAAAAAGAATATGAAGCAATTTCTAATGAAAGGCACTGATGCAGTAAGAGTTGAACCCTTAAACCTAGATTTGAAGACAAAAGTCAAGTGGTGGAGTGGAGAGGGATGACATAGGGTTACTAACTCTTAATTTTGCCAAATAAGGATATTGTAAAAATAAACAAAGCAAAGCCAAACAACCTAGTGATTCTCACCAAAAAATGAGAAGGGTATATGGTAGAATTAAGGACAGTC
This sequence comes from Lepilemur ruficaudatus, assembly GCA_963574885.1. Taxonomy (NCBI): domain Eukaryota; kingdom Metazoa; phylum Chordata; class Mammalia; order Primates; family Lepilemuridae; genus Lepilemur; species Lepilemur ruficaudatus. The sequence continues at coordinate 11,999 of CAUYRT010058347.1, read as the reverse complement.
TTCTTTTTATTTTTTTTATTTTTTTGAGACAAAGTCTCACTCTATTGTCTGGGCTAGAGTGCCGTGGTGTCAGCCTCGCTCACAGCAACCTCCAACTCCTGGGCTCAAGCGATCCTCCTGCCTCAGCCTCCCAAGTAGCTGGGACTACAGGCATACGCCACCATGCCCGGCTAATTTTTTCTACGTATTTTTAGTTGGTCAATTAATTTCTTTCTGTTTTTGGTAGAGACAGGGTCTTGCTCTTGCTCAGGCTGGTCTCAAACTCCTGAACTCAAACGATCCACTGGCCTCCCAGAGTGCTAGGATTACAGGCGTGAGCCCCTGCGCCCGGCCAAGGACAGTCTTCAAAGTTGTCATTATGCCATAAATTCTTACTTAAATTTTATTAGTCTTCTAGAGAGATAATTAATATTATACATGCATGAGTTTCAAAATTCAGGAGGTGAAATGTATATATTAATACAATGAAAAGTCTCCTTCTTACCCCTTCTCCTAGCCGCCCAGTCTTTCTCTCCAGGTGCTATACTTTCTAGCTGCCAAGATCAGGTAGGAAATATGACAAGTTGCAAAGTTCTCAAGAATCAAGGTTTGTCACAAAAGAAAGGCTTTTAAAAACTTTTTTCAAAAAATTTTTTAGGGGGAGGAATGTTAAGCACTTAAGAAATTTGTCAAAAGGATACTCATACAAAGGATCTTGAGTAAAATAATGAACAATAAACACAGTAGTATCTATGGACAATGTAGGGAATTTTCACATTTCTGAGCTCTTTATCTGTTTAAGAATTTAAAGACATAGCTGAATTCTCCAAATTCTGCCCCATTAAAAAAGCAGAAAAGAACAGACTTTGGCCTGAAACATTTTGAGGAAAGACATTACCCAAATCCCCACTTACTCTGCTTTAAAAGAATATTAATTTAACTCCTGAGTCAAGTTTAACGTTGAATAGGACTACAACCTGATTTGTCTTCCAAGATAATCCAGCCCAAAAATGAAGTCCTATACAACTGAATGGGGAAATCTTTTGGGGTAGCATTGTTTAGTGTTGCCCATTTATGTGTGACAATGCATCTGACAAAGGAGTTTGGTTTGACATAATTACTATTTAGCTATTCTTCTAAGCAGTAATTGGTCAACAGGTTCAACCGCTTTTAGAGGCCACTCCTGGAATGTGAAAGCAGTGCCATGTAATCAGCACAGGAAGGATCCTTATCTTCGACTGGTCAAAGTGGGCACCTCGGATTTGCAGCTGGGACCAAGCAGCCCAGATTCAAGTTGAAACCAGAGGGAGGGCGTGGTTGACTCCCTTACATGCTACTCAAAGTGATGCTATGGTTGGTCAGAAAGTAAATCCCACTGGCTCTGATTCTCAGACTGGTAGAAAAATAAACTCTGTAAAGGAACATTAAAAGCTTTGGATCAATGCACATCATGAGTTCTGGCCATAAATCATTGCCTGTAGAATGAAGAACTGACAGCAGATCAATAATTGCCAGAAAAATTAAATTTTTCATTAAGTGAAACACGAAAGCAATGGTTGAGCCGTTAAACCTAAAAGCGGCCGGCTCTTCAGGGGTCACCATAGACTGAGGGACCCAGGGTTCCAATCTGTGGAGGGGAAAGCTGAAGTTAGGCTGGTATATCTTATTTTTATTTGTAATAGTATTTGGTTCCATCCAATTAATGCAGGTACAGATTTCTACAAAAATCAGGGCCTGTTAATTACAGTGGAGGTTAAAGAGCCCCGTGACAAGTCTTCCTTGGGGTCTTTCTCTGGTTTAAGACATCTCTTAGGGAATATTCTGGAGTCTGAAAACAAGAGCTGGTGTCCCAAAGCTGCAGCAGCAAACAAAAGACAGGGGTCTGTGATTAGCAGTTCCTCCCACTGCCACTGCACACAGCCTGAGGGACAGGCGTCCCACTGAGGCCTGTAGGGTCCCCCTCCCTCCCTGTTCCCTCCTTCTCTTCCTTCCCCCACCCCCTAAGCACTCACAAAAGGGTTGTCGCTTTCTCAGAAGTACACTAAAATGACTTTCCTGCTAATCTGCCTGAATTTTCTTGGCTCCCCTAGCAGTTCCTTCCCCGACACAGGGCAGAAAAGAAAATTGGGATTCTCCACCGGAAAGCTGTTTCCACATTTAATTGATCTCTAGTTCATAGTGGCCCCGGCTCTGGCGCCCACCCTGGCCTTAACCCATCTTTCAGCCAAATAGTTAATGACCTGTAAACAAATCAACAGCTGCTTCACAAGGGTCCATATATTCAAAAAACCCGGAGGTGAATCTTTTGTAAAGCAAGGCATCTTTTTGTGTGATGCAGAAATGCTTCCTCCAATTTATCTGTTTTATAGGTTAGTGCACTACAGGGCTCTCTAACCATAAAGGTACCATTTGTAGTTATAGTCACAGAAGAATGCTGATGAGATTTCCAGTTAAATTCAGACAAAATGGAGTCTGATTTCCTTACTGCGGTAGGACGGTCAAATTAACGTGTCTCATTCTAACAACCCATCCTTTACCTCTGTTCCACCTTAGAGATCAGTGTTGTAATTGTTTTAAGTCGCAAGGAACCAGACGCCCCTCCTCTCCAACAGAGAAGCACACACTCCACCTGTCCCTTTTGTTGGGTGAGACCCTTTGTGGGGAAAGCACTGAACTTGGAGCGAGGGGTTTGGGGAGCAGGCACCCCATGCAGCCAAACTGGGAGACGTGCAAATGCCAGGGTAGAGGCTGTGTGCATCCACCCCTGGCCATTAAACTTCTGAGAATGCAATGCATGGTTGGAATGCTCTATCTTTGTTAATAGAAGTATTATTCCACAAGGGGGAAAAAATACTGTATGAATAAACAAAGACAAACAGGCCATTCTAAAAGGGGTAGTATTTTTATAACTTCCTTTTCTCTTGTCTCTCTTATACTGAAAGAACACATGTTTATTATAAAGATTTTGAAATGTATAGAAAAGTACAAAGAAAATGTATTCTTCTGGTCTTTTTTCTGGGCACATATATATTATCTTATAGATACTATCAAACAAAAATTGATCCCACTGGACAAGTGAAACTTGCTTTTCACTTAATAGATAATAAAACATTTCCATTTAATGTTATTCTATAACTACTAGCTCATGGCTCTCTAATACAGTTGTAGGATATTAACATGAAAATGATCTTTAAAATAAACATTCTTTAGTAGTGATGAGCATTCTTTAGCGAACTCTGTACTCAGGCATTATTCCCTTAGGGTAAATTTGTAAAGGGAGTCCTGGTTTCTACAGCTGTATTTGTCTCAGGGGAAGAGGAAGACGACTGACTGAGCCCTAACTGATCGCTAGGGACGAATGGGGGAGGGCGGGGAAGGAGGCGGGGAAGGACAGCGCAGTATAGTGTTTAAAAGGCATGGGATCTTCCATCAAACCACCCCCATTTAAACCCCACTTCTATCCTCTGGATGCTCAGTTTCCTTATCTGCCTAATGGGGATAATGATGGTACCTACGGTCTGGGGTTGCTGGGTGATATAAATGACTTAACACAGAAACACTTACCTACCTATTATTACATTATCTTCCTTTCATTCCATCAATGGCTCAGCGAGGTGGGCATCATTATGGCTCGATCTGGAAGCTCATGCCCAGAAATGAGATATAACTTACCCAAGGTGGCCAAGTCCAGATTCCATGTGTCCAGCTCCAAAATTCGTTCTTTCCCACATCATACTATAGGTATTCATTTCATCCATGTGGAAACCCAAATGCAACATTTAGGTCTGGAAGTAAAAACTGTCAACCTCAGATCTCTGCGTAAGTATCACTGCCCCAGAGAGAAGAGACTGCCCGTCACATCACGGTAAGCATTTCCCTCCTGGCTCTTGTCACAACTCTTACATCATTTAAACTTGCATTCCTATTGACTGTCTGTCTTTCCCACTAGAATGTAAGCATTATGCGGGAGGGCTGTGTCCTTTGAGTGATTTAGCATCGAGTCTGACACCTGGAAGACTTTTGTTGAATAAATAAATCTTATCATTCAGTTATGTATGTAGCCTAAATTACCAGATCATTGCCAAATCATCTTTTTTCGTTTATGTCATTGAGATTTTCTACATGTATTAAATTACCTGGATAACTGAGAACTTTTTCTTTCACTTTTTACTAAAAGCACCTTTGATTTTTAGATTTAAAAAGCAATCATCGTATACATACCTTGAAAAATATTTTAATAAAATCTTAAGCTGTGTAGGCGTATAACATCTGTGATTGCCAGTGGTAAATGCAGTCTTCTGCTCTCGTATCCAATTCTTCTGAGAAATCTTCTCCAAGAAGGTAAAGGACTCACAGTTGAGTACATTCCTAGAAAACCACTCATTTCTTAAAGCCCAGAGTTATATTTACCCAGTACAAACTGTATATACAGGCATAACCATCTTAGCCAGGTTAGCCGTCTGAACAACTGGGTAATTCCACAGATGATGATAAATAAAATTGCACTTCAGTCCCTTTGCTTGGTCTAATTTGCTGTGTTGCCTTTTCTTCCTCTACCTCTTTCATAATCCACACTTATCCTTCAAGTGTCCGTGTGGAAATCTATTCTCTATAAAGCCTTCTCTTACTTCCCTTGTCCCCAGGAGGAAGTTCAGCTCTCTGTTGTATTTCCATGGCACAGTGTATGTAATATGGTTTTGGCTCTGAGGATGTCGTATGCAGTTATTTTTTTAACGAGATTCTTGACGGCAGTGATCATGGCCCCGTATGCCCATTGCCTAGGACGTTACATAGCATATTGTAGGTTCTGCTGAATGAACGCGCTATTAGTGTGAGTATGTGCACTTAGATTCTGTTAAGTGAGCAACAGGGAGCCAGGGGAGGTTTTTAAGCAAGGGAATAGCAAGATCCAATGGATGGTTTAGGAGTACGTGTTTGATTGTGCTTAACTCTACCCAAGTCTTGGCATTCTGGCTCTTAGGCATGTGCTTAATTGCTAAAATGACTCTTTCTATCCTACACATTTCATTTGAAGGGATTTTGTTTCATTGCTTAGTGCTTCTGTAGCCTGCCTCTTCTCTCTGAAGATTGTAATTTATTTGTTTTTTTCACTCAATTTTCCTTATATGTTGGAGGATACTTTATCTTGGTATCTGGTACTTCCATTATCAGAAAACGTCAACTTTTTCAACACTGCCAGCATTTTACTATGGAAAATGGGTGGAAAATGTGGTGTCGCACACTGCTTAGTAGGGGTTAGGAACTATCAGGCAGGATTGCAAGTTTCTAGAGGATTCCAGGCAGCCAATGCATATTGTTTCTATCATTGCTTTTCCTTCATCCATTGAAAACCCCATAAGAGCACAGCCTATGCCTCATTTGTTACTGCATCCCAGCATCTCATACAGTTCCTGACACCTAGGAGATACAAAGAGAGAGAGAGAGAGAGAGAGAGAGAGAGAGAAAGAAAAAGTACTTGATAAATTAATGAATGACTAAGTAATTAAAGGAGGAATGAGGCTTCTCAGAGAGTACATTTGGATTTCAGTAACACTGATACTCTCAGGAGGGTAAGGTTGGAAGAAGCTAAAATCCTTGGTATTTCATAAGGCTCTGCAGCTGGTACTCCCTTTGGAGACCAATGGTTCTAGAGTCTTTAGAAGACTCTTTGGCAAGAGGTCCAGTAAGTCCATGAAGTTCATCTTCCCTCGCAGGGAGTTTACAAAGTCTAAAGCATGTTTCTCATTACTGAGTTGACTGGTGATGTCATTTGTGGACTTTTACTTTGGAGTTAAAGTCAGCAACATCATTCCTTTACATTAAGTGAGCTCATGTTTGCCCTGTTCAACTCCTCGTTCTTTGTCTCCTGCTCTCCTGTATAGTTTAGGGTTCTAAGCAGGGGAGAAGAGAGGCAGAAAGGGAGGGGCTCTGATGCTACCGTCATGCTTTCATGGAGGATGAGTGTTCCCTGAGACAGATGGGAAAGAAGGTGACACATCAGTGTTCCTGCGGCCTGAGAGTGGGCTGCAGTTTACGTGGGCGAGCTGGCAAACTTGCCCAAAGCTAAGCTCTTAATGCTGTTTGCAGGTTGCTAACTTTTTGTTCAATTACTTTAATTTTAGACACTAGCATTCTAGAATGTAACTATGTTTAATATATATTAAATTTGTATTATTAGAGTTCATGTGGGTCCCCAGAGACATTCTAAGGCCATTCATGCCTTTAAAAAAAAGCCGTACTCAGGAGGCCCTGACCTGTTCTACAGCTGGGCTCTGGCCTTCGGGTTGAAGCCTTTTATGGTCTCCTAGGTAAAGACCACACGAGTTTCCAGCTCTCTGTTGTACATTGTGCGTCCTTCACTTTTGCAAAGACACTTCATTTTCTCAACGTCCCGTTTATGTTTAGGAGACACGGTTGCTGCAGTGATACATAACAGACACACAGGAACTTTTACAATACCCAGGGCACTGCATCCCGGGTCTGGGAGATGTTAACGAATGGGAGCTGTCTTTACTGAGAGCCTGGTTTTAAATTGTTCTTTGCTTTAGGCTGAAGGAAACACAGCCAAGGAAGCGGATTGAGGTGGCTCTGATTTTGCTGACAACACAGGCTTTCTGACAACCCGAAAGAGACGTTCTCTCTCCTTTGGTCTCTGGGGTACAACAGAAGGGAGCCACTTGCTACATCTCAGTTAAATCTTTTGTTCTCACTCCTCCTCACTGACACAAACTCTCACAGAAAGTTTACAGAGAAAAGCATCAGCTTGTTTAAGAAGCCTTGCTCCATGTAAATTATAATTCAGTGGATCATTTTCCTGGGGATTTCCGGGAAGAGAAAGAGAGTGCTCGCTTCTCCACACGTCACCCAAGTTCCACACCGAATCTTGCTATGATGTTAGGACTCTATGTGATTTACGCTATACTCATTTAAGCCTTGTCTGTCACAGATATTTTTTTTCCTGATGGCTAAAATAATGTTGGTTTTTCATTTCCTGTCGCCCCCACTTCATTTCCTAGTGTTCCCTGTTCAGTCACCGAGTTCTCATTGTTATGCTGTGTCTCCCCGGCACGTCTCTGCTCACTCCCCCTTCTTTGTGGGGGGCTCCCAGCAGCTATGTGGGAAGGTGACCCCACCCTTCCTGGCCACCATGTGCAGAGGGGCAGATTAGGACCCTTTCCTTAGGATTCTAAGGCAGCTTCTGTCTCTCTAAGGGAATGGAACTTCTAATATCTGAACTTGGGAATGAAGGGCAGCAGTTTCACATTTGCTGGGTGGACAAAGTAGCACCATGTTAAGAAGGATGAGGTGGAAGGGTTGTGAGGAGAGAGGGAGAAATCTCTCACCCCCTTCCATTCCTGTTCTCGTCTTCCTGAGGCCTGACCACATTCCTGTCCCTTGTTTGTATGAATCACCTCTGTATCTGTATGATAAATCTTCCCACTTTATTTTTTTGGCCTGAACAAGTGTGAGTTTTTCTCTTGTTGCTTTTAATCAAAAGAATCTTCACTAGTCTGTGATTGTTGAGTCAGTATTTCAGATGGTGTTGTTGCCAATGAGAGAAGGAGGGAGAAAAGTGTAAACAGTTCCTCATCAAGCCGGGAAATGGGAGGCTCTCTTTCTTTCTTTCTTTCTTTCTCTCTCTCTCTCTCTCTTTCTTTCTTTCTTTCTTTCTTTCTTTCTTTCTTTCTTTCTTTCTTTCTTTCTTTCTTTCTTTCTTTCTTTCCTTCCTTCCTTCCTTCCTTCCTTCCTTCTTTCTTTCTCTTTCCTTCTTTCTCTCTCTCTCTCTCTCTCTCTTTCTTTCTTTCCTTCTTTTTTTCACTCACTGTCATAGACTCACTCCTTGAGGGGAAATCTGTGGTGTATGCAAGAGGGGAGAGACCAGATTTGAGGACAACAAATAACAAAGAGCATGACGTAGCTACAATCAAGAAAGAAACAAGGTTTCAAAAGGCAGCCAATGGAGTACTATTCAGCTATAAGAAACAATGGTGATATAGCACCTCTTGTATTTTCCTGGATAGAGCTGAAACCCATTCTACTAAGTGAAGTAACCCAAGAAGGGAAAAATAAGCACCACATGTACTCACCAGCAAATTGGTTTCACTGATCAACACCTAAGTGGACATATAGGAACACCATTTATCGGGTGTCGGGCAGGCGGGAGGGGGGGAGGAGGAGATGGGTATGTACATACATAATGAATGCAATGTGCACCACCTCGGGGATGGACACGCTTGAAGTTCTGACTCCAGGGGGAAGGGGGGGCTAGGCAACACATATAACCTAAACATTTGTACCCCCATAATATGTTGAAAAAAAAAAGGCAGAGTCAAAGTTGGAAGTTTCACATATATGGAATGGGTCCCCCAACAGAAAGATTATGGTCCTCCAGGGCAGATGAAATGTTGACTCTTGGATCCCTTCATAGGACATAAACCACTGGTATGAACCAGGAATGATTTATTCTTCAAAGATTGATTAGGATGTCTTGAAATTTGCATATTGTAATCTTTTTGCATATCAGGGGAACTTAGAGGACCTTGAAAGTTGTTTTGATAATCACCACTTCCTTTTCTTCCTTTTGACATGGATAATTCATGTCCCAATTATGATATGACTAATTCAAATATGATCATTATCCAAACACAAATATTCTTATATTTTCATTACTCGAAAATAACTTTATGCTCACCAGAGCCAAGTTAGGGAAAAGTCAGCATTGTCTGTTTCTCATAAAGCACATTCTTTCTCTGCCTCATGCCAAAATTCTGTCTCAGTTGAAAATAAAGTGGAAAAATCTTCATTGTGGTTGATCTATAGCTTTTTATGAGAAGAAATATATTATGATTCTTGCTCTAGCCCTTGAATTTCTGTTCTGATTTCAGGTTACCTGAGTATTTAAAAATCAGGTGAAGTACATATTCAGAATATGGACATAAAAGTATAATGGTAGATAATTTTTTTATTTTTGACATTAAAATGGTTTTTTTAAATAAATTAACAAGAAACTTAAAGAAAAATCTTTCCTAGAATAGTTTTTACTTTTACTTAGGAAGAGCAAAGCAATGTTAGTCACACATTATGTCAGGCAGAAGTGCAAATTTTGTCCCCAACTAACGCCATGAAAAACATTACCTCCCACAAGTTTCTCCTGGGGAAACTTAATTTCAAGCCTAGAATTTAAATACTATGAACTGGGTCTGGTGGTATGCGCCTGTAGTCCCAGCTGCTTAAAATGCTGATGTGGGAGGATCACTTGAGCTCAGGACATTGAGTCCAGCCTGGGCAACATAGTGAGACTATGTCTCTAAACAATAAATTTAAATAAATAAATGAATATCATGCACACAGAACTGGAATACAGGTGTTTCTATCACTCATATAGGCTTTTCTATTTTATGTTCTGTGTTAACTAGATGAATTTGAGTAGACCATCTTTTGTTTTTATCTTCCTTCTCAACCTGAAATGAACAAATGTTTCATGGATTTTTCCTTCTCACTTTGGTTTCCCCTTGTTACACGTTTTGCCAGATGGCTGAGTTTCATTTAGAGAAGAATTTTCCATAATGACATATCACTTGGTACTCATGGCCGATGATCCTGCTTCCCCCTTGCCGTCTGCAGGAACCATGGGATGGAGTAGAGTGACAAATGAGTCAGGCCTGGCAGAGCCTAAAGGAGAAGGAGGAGGAAAGATAAACCAAGTGAAGGGAGGCTTGGATTGCCAATAACGTGAAGGAAAATCCTACGATAGCAAGAGCTGAGTGGCGTGTTTGTGTGTGTGTGTGAGAGAGAGAGAACCACACACACATACTCAGATACTCAGAAACTGTGGCGTGTGTAAGTATTTTGGAGTGCATAGCTACAGGGCATTTTGACAGATATGGAACATGTGTGGCACAACTTTGTATGAAGAAGAGGAGGACTTAGGGGAGAGAGGAACATCGCTGAGCTGCAAAAAGAGATGAGGCTGAGATCCTGGGTGTGCAAGCAAGGGTTTGGTGAAGGAAATAGTGTAAAGAAATACAAGGGAAGAGAAAGCTTCCCCTTTGTCCTCAGAAGGTTCACTGAAAAATCAACTCAAAAAAGGCAGACTAATTGGAGAAAAAGCATACACATTTATTGTTAACATGCACGTAGGGAGCCTTCAGAATGAAGACCCAAGCCCCCAGTGAGGTGCAGAAACTTATATACCATCTCAAAATTACAGAAAGAATGGGGTCTCAAAGAATGGCTGGAGACAGGTTATGGTGGTAAATCAGATTTCAGTGGCAAGATAGGTTGTGGGAAGGAGAGGAGATTTGGCTAGCAAAGGTGGTTTTATTATGTAAATGAAATGCCACAAGTAGCAGCCCTCAGAGGGAATAGACAGTAAATGTTTAAAGGTGTCAGTCTTTCCTAGATGCATACAAGGGAAGGCTTGGCTGCATCAATGCAGGTTTTCTACAGATGCAAACTTCCCTCACAAAAGACAGTTTTGCAGGGATACTTCTTTTTGCTGGTTCTCTGACGGCCATCTCAAATATGTCAAAGAAATATATTTTGGGGTAAAATATTTTGATTTCCTTCAGTCCCCACTTTTCAAAGCCAAGTTGATAGCTTTGGAGAAATTAGGGTTAGAGGTTGTTACATAGAGATAGACAAAGGAATGGAGAAACAAGTTAGGATGAGCAGAAAAGAGCAATTTTAAATATGTCATCTCATATCTTCTTGAATCAGTCTCTTAGCACTGACAATAGATCAGTTCAGTTAAACAGCGGCGTCTCGTTCCAGGAGGTGGCATTGAAGACGGGCGAGGCCTCTATGTGTGATTTAGGCAAACAGATCTTTACTAAGTGGCATTTCTATGGAAACAGAAGAAGAACAAAGGTTCATGTCTAGTGCAGTCTATAGACTAGTTTTTCTGGAGTCACTGAAGCATCTTTAGATTGCAGTTACAATCTGACAGATTTTTCTGGATTGTAGTTCGAATCAGGTGTTCAAGTGAACTTTTTGAGTAGTTCATACATCAGCAGGCACAAAGACTGTTTATATATAAGTTGCTGTGATTTCTCCTGAAGTTTATTTAAGTTGTCTAGCTTCAGCTTGGAGAGCTTTAAGAAAATCATAGTTTTAATTTCTAGTAATTCCAAGTCAGAAAAATGGAAGAAAAATTTGCAACTGTTAATTTGGGGACTTGTAGTAAGGAAAGAATCTGGGATTCAGTCCAAATTGTAGGCAAATAATAAAAACTCAAAAACCGTGAATGAGGCTAGCATGTAATAACAGGTGTACTATAGCTTTCTTTTGAGACATAATTTTTCTAGTCATTTCAAGTCCTTTATTTCTACCAAAGATAATTCATAGCAGGACCAATTTATTTGCAAAATAAGTTTTTTTTTTAATTTTTATTTATTTATTTTTATTTCAGCATATTATGGGGGTACAAATGTTAAGGTTGCATATATTGCCCTTATCCCTCCTCCCCCCTCGAGTCAAAGCTTCAAGCATGACCATCCCTTAGACGGTGTGCATTGCACTCATTATGTATGTACATACCCATCCCCTCCTCCCCTCTCCCGTCTGCCTCACACTTGATAAATGTTGTTCCTGTGTGTGCACTTAGGTGTTGATCAGCTAATATCAATTGGCTGGTAAGTACATGTGGTGCCTGTCCATCCGTTCTTGGGATACTTCACTTAGTAGAATGGGTTTCAGCTCCATCCAGGAAAATACAAGAGGTGCTATATCACCATTGTTTCTTATAGCTGAATAGTACTCCATGGTATACATATACCACATTTTATTAATCCACTCGTGTACTGATGGACACTTGGGCTGTTTCCACAACTTTGCAATTGTGAGTTGTGCTGCTATAAACATTCGAGTGCAAGTATCTTTTTTATAGAGTGTCTTTTGTTCTTTTGGGTAGATGCCCAGTAGTGGGATTGCTGGATCAAATGGTAGATCTACTTGTATCGCTTTCAGGTATCTTCATATTGCTTTCCACAGGGGTTGCACTAGTTTGCAGTCCCACCAGC
>CAUYRT010058341.1:0-20689 GCA_963574885.1 Lepilemur ruficaudatus | reverse complement strand
ATCTGCTGGAAACCTGGGATACAGAGAAAACCTAAAGGACAATGTCTAACCTCAGTCGAGATTCAGACTAGAGCATTAAATTCTACTGCATAGAACTATTTGCAAAGCAGAACAATCTTTTTTTTTTTTTTGAGACAGAGTGTCACTCTGTTGCCCGGGCTACAGTGCCGTGGCATCAGCCTAGCTCACAGCAACCTCAAACTCCTAGGCTCAAGTGATCCTTCTGCCTCAGCCTCCCAAGTAGCTGGGACTACAGGCATGCGCCACCATGCCTGGCTCATTTTTTCTATATATTTTTAGTCGGCCAATTAATTTCTTTCTATTTTTTGGTAGAGATGGGGTCTCGCTCTTGCTCAGGCTGGTTTTGAACTCCTGACCTTGAGCCATCCTCCCACCTTGACCTCCCAGAGTGCTAGGATTACAGGCGTGAGCCACCGTGCCTGGCCCAGAGCAATCTCTTTCAAGGGACTTAGAAAGTCTAAACTTAAAGACACTTGAAGTAAATTTTCCCAGAAATTTAGGCTTGGGACATTCCCTCAAAGAGAATAACAATCTTTAATTCAGCTGAACATAAGAAATGCTTTCAGGAATATTGGCTGGTAGGACAAGGGAATAATTCACAACAAATCAAAGGTATTCGTTAGGGGATATAGGATGTAATATGCCTCTCGTACTTTCTCTTGCCACCTGCAGTTAGAAACCAAGCGACTGCTTCCCAGTTCTGCTTTTGTTTCCAGGAGAGAACAGTTTGTAGGGATTCTGCTTGTCTTTGGAATGCTTACCATGATGATATTATTTGAGGATCATGATCCCCCGTTGCTTCCTCTATAGGATTTATTTATATTTGATGACATCAGTCACTCTCATTCATTTTTAGAAGAAGGTAGAAAGAAATATAAACCAATACATAAACATTAGCCATCTTATTCTGGCCTCTCGAGTCAAACTCAGAATATCTCCTGGTCAACTTAGAATATCTCCTTTTTTGCCAAGTTGTAAATTGGCTCAAATTATGTTATCTCATAGTTAGGCAACAGAATATGGTAAGTTAACAGGATTTTAAGAAAACATAACTAACAGAGGTAGGGCCTCCAGAGGTCATTGTATTATACACAGAGAAACAGCCTCTCAGAATAGGGCATTTCTTACTTTTGTTTCCTTTTTCAACCAACATAACAAATTGATGTGTGTTCACAGATACGGTGTGAGGGGAAAATGAGACAGTAGATCAGAACCATTTCAGTGAACGGCACTTTTCATTTTATCCCTGTCATTAGCTTTTTGTGTAATCAGAAATCAGCGCTAGTGAAGACCGACTTTTAGAAGGAGCATGGCTGCTACTGACTCAACTGGTCAGCTACTGCGCCTGTAGATTTTTCTGTTCTGGCAAAACATCCGGAAACCTGAGACTCGTCCTAGACTTCTCCCTCTCCGCTGCCACACTCTGTGGTTTGCCACCTGTAACTGGTTCACATCCCTCATTTCACACCCATTCCCGTGGGGTACTAAAGCCACATCTGAACTCGGGGTTTCCAGCACTGCCCCCAGCCTCTGTCCACTCCACTTTCCATGCTGCTACCACAGAGGCAAATCAACTTAAGTGACTCAACTCAGCCCCACCTTTTATAAGGAGTTTGCCGCACTTTCCGAGGGTCTACAGAATGAAAACCGCAGCACCTGCTTCTGCTCACCATGGCGTCCCAGCGCCCGACACGTCGTAAGCGCCCAGCGAGGATGAGCTGAATGGCTCCGAGGTCTTCAGTTCCGTAACCAGGCTCCTGCCTACCTCTCCAGGTACGTCTGCGGCTTCCCTCGACCATCCTCCTCAACTGACAGTTCCCTCAAACTCGAGTTGCTCTCTCTTGCCCTCACGCTTTTGCACTGGCTATGCTTTTGGCTTATAACGCTGCACCTGCTTGGGACCACATCCCACCTTCTCTCACCAAATCTGTCTGCAAAACAGCATCATCTCTCACCATGAGATCACTACTGCAGTCTTCTCTCCACACAGCCCGTGGCCTCCGACCAGGCCGGAAAATCCTCAGTCCACGCCAGCACCAAAGGGGCTCAGGGCTGGGCTGGGGTCAGAACATAGCAGGTTTCAGACTCGGGGGGCTGAGAGCTCATTAGGGTTTGGGACAGCAGGTGCTGGCATAGGACTTGGGCTCAGCTTTTAGCGGTGGCCCTGGTATGATTTTATCCTCAATCTAGATGTTTTCGGGCTCGTCTGGGTACCCAAAGGTGGATTATCTCCACAGCTCAATAAAGTTGAAATAATAAAAAAAAAGATTATTTATTGTTCCTACGGGGTAAAACATTTTCCACTCATAAATTAGAAACTACCTGAATTTTACTGCCAGTTACTTTTTCCTCTGCTTGTTTAAAAATAAACTCTTCGTCAAAACTGTATTTACCTCTGACCTGAAAGCCATGTTTTCCTTTCTTCCTTAAACAACAAATAGACATGGTCTTAACGGATATTAGGCTAGCTATTGACTGGTGGTGCCTCACGTTCCTGAAACAGTCAACATGCTCATTAAACAAGAAAGTGTGTGACTGAGGTTCTGGTAAATACGAGCCCAGTTGTCCAGGAAGATAGTTTGTGGGGTTCAAAGGTTTAAAGCAATTCAGAGCTGCTTCCCTCCCCCATAGTATTGGCAGAGAATATAATCATTTTTAAAAATGATGAAGGAAAGATAAAAATGTTGAAAACTAAAGATGGCTCATGGTTAATATGTGCATCTTCAAATGTAATATAGTTCTTCAACTAATTTAAAATGCCCTTGAAGTGAGATGATGCTCTCTAAATATTTTATCACTGCGATGCTGTAAGATTTCTGACACATGTATTACCACATTTTCCATTTAATTACCGATCAAATGTACTAGTTGAAAAGACTAAGATATTGCCATAAACCAGAATAATTTGTGCAATTACAGCAAGAAGGCCTCTGTTATCTTCCTCTTTATAAAAACCGTTGTTGGGTAAAAGACGCAGACTTACTTGAATAGAGCTTTCCTTTTTATTGTGGTTAATACAGAAACCACACAGGATCCAGTCCTGGCATTGCAAACCTTTGAACACTACATCTGTGAAATTCTGTTGTCTTTTCAAATTTTCAGTAACATTTCTTTTTGCTATGTTTATCACATTTTTCAAAATATGAAAAATGCTCTTTTTATTTTAAATGCTGACTACACGTGAAAAATTAACTCTGGTTCTATTATTTCAAACTATTCCTTTATTAGCAACAGTTGTGCAGTGCTGTCAAGAAGAATTTTAAAACTAAAGTACCAAATTTGGAGAGTAGACACATCTGTTTTGCTTTGCAGTTTATTGTTTTACTTCTTAGGATATGAATTCACAACTATCTTATAACTGAAGACTAAAGAAAAAGCATATGTCGGTAAATCTGATTTCTGCATTTTTTTTTCATTCGAGGGAAGTTGCCTCCCTCAGCTGTCTGCCAATAAGTAATAAATGGACTTGGCAAAAAGTTTATTTAAGTTGGCTTTATTAGGCCAACAAAATACAGAAATCAAGTAAGGGACAGGCAGAAAAATCTGTTCCTTTGAAGTCAATAAAAATCCATCTCCTTAATCCTTTTTTTATTCCGAGCAGTGGTGATTTTTCTCATCTGACTCACTGAGAACCTTGATTTAGCTAATCTGTCTTGCTTAGTTATCTTTCTTCTCCAAAGCTTTCCTAAAGAAGCATCCTTTCCCCTTGACAACTGTCATCTTTTATACTTGCATAGTGGTGCATCTGGTTATAAACATTCTTTCGTTAATCCCGACAGAGATTTAAAAAACAGGTTTCTAATTACCATCTATATTTTAGAAGAAGAAAAAAAGCAGCAGGTAGCAAGCTGAAACAAAAGGTGCATAGAAATGATCAACGTGGAAAGATGGCTATAATTTGATACTATACATCTTTCCTGAGCTATCTCCTTTAAGCCTCTGTCAGAGCTTTATTTGGCTATTTCTTACCTGTACATTGTGAAAGAAAATCCAGGACTCCAATTGTTTAACTCATTTTCCACACCCCAACCTATCCACAAAAGGGCTGTGAATCATATAGAAACATATATGAAAATATATTCATGTTTGAAGATTTCATGATTCGAAAGGAAGGGCATTATCTTGATAGAAGAAAAACGTAGACTGACTTCAAGACACTCAAACGTCAGTATCATTTAGTAACCTTTGGTTGCACATAGGATGCAAAAAGGATTTCTTACCTAAACTAAAGAGCACCAAGAATTTCAAACACACAAACTCTCGTTGATCAAACTGTAGAGAACGAAGTTTTGCCACTAACTCCTGTGCATGACTCATGAGGTTGTTGAGGGTGGCCCCAGCTTGGGATGCTATGATGGAATAGTCCACCTGCAACACAGAATCACACAGTTTTAAGGACGATTATAACGAGAAATATAGTCTCAAGTTTCACTTGAGACTGTTAAGAATTGAGGATAAAATCAGGCTGCAATACAAATTTGTAACAGAAGACTTTCTCCATGAAAGTAATTTGAGACACATTTTATTATTACAAAGGTCTCTTAATTATCTTGATAAATCTAATCATTTTGACAAGCTTTGTAGGAAACAGATTTTGAATACCTACATTGTAAGTATATACACACCATTTTATATTATGAAATTACATTATCACATGTAATGTGATATGTACATTATCACATAATGTACATCATAATGTACATGTGATATGTACATTATCACATAAGATAAAAATGCTTAACTCTCATGAATAAGTTGAAAGAAAAATATACTGTCCGTAAAAAGTAAATCTAGAGCAACATTCTATGTGATCACAACAATGTTAACTAATGTACACAAGGAGAATAAAGGCAGATATACATTTCTATTTGTATTATGAGACTACATTTTAAAGTAATCATGGTTCAAAATTGCGTGCTTGTGGATGATGCATCACATTGAGATTAGTCTTTAGTTTGCTGCTTCCTAAAAAGTTATGGCATAAAACTGTTACGTTCAGATCATCACACTAGATTACACCAGATTAATGCATTTCTCTCTAAAGATGGCAATGACCTTATTCATTAAAAAAATAATTCCTTAGTCTGAAAAGCAAAAAAAGAGAAAAGGCTTATTTCCCTTTTCATTAAAAGAAAAAAATTGCTGCTAGGCACTAAGCTTAGATCATTCATGGGGACATAGGAGGTTCAGTGTATAAGTTAAGTTGTTGGGAAAGCTGTCAGTGATAGTCCTGGCTTTGCTGCTGCGATTACAGCATAATGGGAAAGCCCAGTTGGTACCTGACGCACCCGTCCTTGTTTTACTGGGGAGCTCTCAGGCAACCAGATACTCTTTCAGGTGCATTTAATATTTGCAGCAGCAGCAAATTTGTCTGGGAGGCAAGTCCTCATCTGCCACTCACCCAGAGCAGACTGTATTAAATTTTTATATTTATTGACATTTCATTACCATAATTGACTGCACTTGCTTCTCTAGGAGAAGGCACAGGGCTGCCTCCTAAGCAGGAGAACTAGTCCCTTGAGTAGAATTTGCAATTAAAAACAAGGCAGAATGGATTTTTTTTTATTGTGTAAATATGATGAGTTGAATTTTCAGCTTTAACTAGAGAATACAGGGTGTACAGAAACCTTTTTCAAGAGTGAGAAAAATTATGAGTCAGTGGAAAGACGACCCCCAAAGGTGTCAATCAGTTTATATGGAGTCAACTATGCATGAAAAAGCCACAGTTAATGTGTGTGCAAGGAAAGCTCTTGCATCAGGCCCAGCGTTGTCCTACCTGCTTTACCTGCATGCTGGAATCTGCCCAATGAATTTAAGCACCAAGTGTGCTAGGAGCAACTTTGGTTTCTATTTCAAAGTGTGTGAAAGAAAGGGTCAGTACACAGACAACCCGAACCCTAAGCTGGAAGCAGACGAGACAAGCTGTTGGGCTCTGCAGAGCATGTTGGCAATACCTGTCTAGCACACAAAGTAATGTCCCAAGTATCATTTTGCCAGTTCTCTTACAGGGGAATTTTCTGCTTTAAGGAAGTTCTTACTTAAAAGAGGTGCCTGTGCTCAGAATCTTTAAAAAGCTGCACAGAGTCTAATGACTTCAGGTAATAATGACATAAATTCTACAGGGACAAATGGGGTAGATGAGTGAAGGAGAGCTAGAAGGCAGCAGTGGTGGACAGGGCCTTGGACAACATAGGAGAGCTGGGCCGTTGCTGCCTCTTACAAACCAAGAGTCTTGGGCAAATCATGCAAACTCCACACCTGGGTGTCCTTATCTTTAACTGTGGCAGTTAAGGGCAATGATGATAATAAGGTACTTCCCACTTCTGTGATTATCAAAAAAATAATCTTAATTGGAACAATACTAGCAATTTAAGTTTAGAATCAATTGAATGCACCATGGCTACAGCTTAATAAATACATAGTATTATACATTTTAATAAAAAATCACTACCTAAGCCTTAAACCAGGAAGACTGTGCTAAAATAAAGCGAAAAGATATCTGTGCAAATTAATCATTTATTATTATGATGGGGTTAATTAAATTCTGATATGTATGTAGTTCCAACAGGTCTGTAATAAGTTCAAATACTAGAATTTCATACTTGAAAATGTACTACACTATAACTGAAAGAAATCAAAATCGTTTCATAGGATTGCACATTTAGTGAGAGGCCTTTAGTGAGATGGACCTGAAGAAATCAATTGGCTTACCAACAACTTTACAGCTATACATTTATTTACATGCTAATTTGAAAGCTCAAACATGCTTATTAAATGGGGGCTACGATAACATTTCTTTCAAGGATAATTTATCAAATTACACAGCTCTGAAGAAGGATGGGTAATTTATTCCCGAGAAACAACACACAGATCTACAACTTCCTAACATTTTATTACAAACATAATTATGTTTTCACTGTTGAATGCAGAGTTTGTGCTCATTTCAGGAGCAGCTGGCCTTGTCTTTTATGTACTTAGTAAAATTAATTTATTGCTCTCTTACATGTAATCTTTGTGCCATTAAATTCAAGGCAGATATTGAAGGAAATACTCTTAACCAATGTCCCCTTTGGATAAATTTCACTCATCATGAAGGTAGAAACAGTGTTAGCTAAATTGCTTTTAGTTCTAATCACGAAATTTTGATGACTTGTATGTTGTAAGATGCCTGTCATTTTAATATGATGCACAATAATAGAAGATAATAAATTGCCAGCAAACCTTTCCCTTAGGATGGTGTTACAGTGGCTGTTAATTAGCTACAATATGCAAATAGTAAAACCCCAACCCCACTTCAAAGCCCACTATCATTTTATACATATATAGATACATGTATATTTTTTAAAATACTGGATAGAAGTCTTATCATAAAGATGCTACAGTATAGAATTGATTTAACAATGCTTAATATTGCTGATAATCATTATTTCCTTTTTGCTTAATAAGGTTATTTATCATATAGTTATACAGATGCCTGATTGAAAGACACAATTAAAACGTAAGAGCTGACTGGGCGCAGTGGCTCACGACGGTAATCCTAGCACTCTGGGAGGCCAAGGCCGGAGGATGGCTCAAGGTCAGGAGTTCGAAACCAGCCTGAACAAGAGTGAGACCCCCATCTCTACTAAATATAGAAAGAAATTAATTGGCCAACTAAAAATATATAGAAAAAAATGAGCCGGGCATGGTGGGGCATGCATGTAGTCCCAGCTACTCGGGAGGCTGAGGCAGGAGGATCCCTTGAGCCCAGGCGTTTGAGGTTGCTGTGAGCTAGGCTGATGCCACGGCATTCTAGCCCGAGCAACAGAGCGAGACTCTGTCTCAAAAAAAAAAAAAAAAAAGCATTTATTGAGCAAACTTCCTAGCCATTGGGCTGAAGACAAGGGTCATGGTATTTTTATGTAACTTTCCTTCATCTCTTCAAAATCCAAGTAGCAGTCTCCTGACTATCCCCCTCATTTTTTCAATTCAGTATAGCCTTTTTCTTCTTCCTCTGCTGTAACGAATTCACCACATGATTTACAGGGAGCTGCATTCAGTAGGAAAAAGCCAGAAGACTAGACCATGGAGCACCAGGGGCCTTGCATCCCACAAGAGGGATGTCCAGCGGGTTGCTATGAAGCAGTTTGGACACCACAAACCTGCTTTCAAGGCAATACAAGATCACTGTTTGGGGCTCCCACTGAGTCAGGACTTTGGCCCTGATGTGGTGGACTGAGGCACATTTAATATTACTATTTGCTAATCTGAAAATACTGAGTATAAACATTTTCATTTGTTCCCAAAGTCATCATCATGGGGCAGTTGAGAAAATTCTACAGGGAAACCTGGACATTCATGAGGGAATTGAGAGTTCTGTACTTCTTCTGGTTGAGGCTAGAAAGGGTGGAGGGGGCTTCTCTACCCCTGAGAGGATTTTAAGCACTGCTATCTGCTTTAACTTGCAAAGGAGAGTTCAATTAAACATCCTCACCTTAGGGCTAAGCCACTTCCTCATAGAAGCTGAATCACCTGGACAGCTTTGAATGCCCATCTTATTCCTCTTGCACTTCTTCCTCTGAACTTTCCTCAGACCTTATCTGACCTGTGTCCCGGGGCTTACTTGCGAAAGTGCTCAGTGGAAAGCACTATGCAAAGGGCAGTCATTACAGTCATTAATTAGGTAGGTGAATTACATTCCTTATCATTATTGCCTACAGGGCTGTGTCTAATTTTTTTTCCCTACACATCTTTGATTTCCCTTCATTTATCAGGCCATCAGAAATATTTTTGAACTAAATGAAAAATATTATTCTCTCCTATAGGTGGTTGCCAAGCTGCCTGTAGGGGCATTTTGCACGCTTTATTGGAAGAATGCCATTTAATTCTTTGCCGTGATATCAACAACATGGCCTTGACACAAGGCATCATAGAAACAGACTTCTAGTGTTTCTAAACTAGAAATGTGTTTTAAAGTTCACATTCTGCACAGATCCATGGTAGTAAGGAGTAGGTCAGTATGTCTCTGGAGAGGATGAATTATTTTATTTAGAAAAGTAAGAAAAAATACTTATTTAAAATATACATTTTCTCCAAAGATTGGAAGAGAACTCAACAGGCTTATGAGTGATTTTTTTTTATTTCTAATTTTGTCTTAATGTTGAAATAATTTTATAACAGTAAGTAATAATCACATTAAAACTGCATCTGTGTAATTTGAATTTACCTTTACAATATGCTTATAATGCCACACTAAAAAAATCCTCCCAAAGACAAATAAAAAAAAACACAAAAAAAATGTATGCATTTAGTCTCCATAAAAAAGAATGAACTTGTTTTGCTTGGAAGTTCCACAGAGGCTGCCGAGCACTGGGACGACACACGAAGACCAAATTAAACGCCTGCAGTGCAGACGAGCTCTGGAGCATCTGTGAGTTCTCCAGAAAAGCAGCGTGCAGGTTGGTGAGGAACACAATCGCCGGCACTAGCCTGCCTAGATCTGAATATCGTTCTACCACTTGTCAGTTGTGTTCTGACCTTGAATCAGCTGCGTCACCTCTCTTTGCCCCCGTCCCCTTATCTATAAAAAGGGGATAATGCTAGTACTTCTTCACAGGGTTGCTAACTCCATAAAAGTCAGCCTGTGTGGGCCTAGCTGTGAGCACTCCTAATTTTTGTCAGCACTCTACAGGACTATTTCCTGTAATTTTTATTGCAATTCACTCAGGTTGACATCATCACAATCCCCACGGGACAGGTGAGGACACTGAAACTTGAAAGGTAAAGGGACTTGCTCAACACGACATTGTTAGCAAGTCTCGGGATGGGGACATGAATGCAGGTTGTGTTCTAGTTCTGAACCAGACTGCATGTGGGAAACACACACACACACACACAAACACACACCCCAGTCTGCACTAGTGAAGAAAATATACTTGACCCATAATCCAATTGTTATTAGACTATAAACATAACAAAAAGAAAACACTTCTCTATTTTTTTTGCTATCTTCAGCTACTTACATCTTTTCTTTTTTATAAATCATTTTTCTCCAGAATATTGCTTTACTCTTACACTTAATACATTCCTTTCCTTCCTTTCATCATGATTGCAGCTACCTTCTTGAAATTAGTGTATGTCAAATAATTTATTATTGTTGTTTTTGTTGTTGTTGTTGTTTCAACCAAAATCCAGTTTCCCTGCCTTTGTGGTCATGGAAGTGTATCATTCTGCAGAAAATTATACTTGAAACTTTCACATACCTCCCTGGGCCACAGCACAGGGAGCAGTCCATAGCAGTAAAAGGGTGATTTACTAGCGGAAAACCATTGTTGGTATCCCAGCCCCAAGAGAGTACGTTGAAAGGTATAAGGGGGTAGGGATGAGGTATGGGACCACGGTGAGGATTACTCTGGGTCTTGAGACCCAGTTAACTTGTTTTAGGTGAGCAGTTAGGCTAGAGATATGATAGTTCTCATTTCATACAATCAGCTAATATTTATCATGTGCCTAACAGAGTCAGCATTTTAGTAGGTGCTGTGGGGATACAGAAGCAGCATATGTTTAAGACTCTGCGTTAAAATATCTTTCTCATTCCGTTAGAGAAGTCGCGTGCTTCTGAAAAGCTTTCCTTGGTAGCACTTTTGTTTTCATCCTGTGAAACTGCAGGAAGCCCAGAGATAAGTTCAAATGTTTTGTCTTATTTCACAAAATAAAGATGTCTTCCATAGTTGCCAGAAATGAGAATGTCCGGTTGTAATTAATCATTATCGGGCTATTCACTTGGATTGGGTGGGAAAAACTTAGGGAGGGGCTTTGGCAGGCTGGTGGCTTACTAAACATGCGGGGAGCTGGAAGAATATGGGCTGCAGGGAACGACTCTCTCTCCACCAGGGAGTTCCTCATCAATTCTGATGGCAAAACACAAAGCAGCAGTAAGCAATACTAAAGAACGTAATCTATTCCTTGACTGTTCTTGCTTTTGAAAATCAGAGAGGAAAGAAATGCACTTTTTCTACTTTTTAAATGGTAATTACCTTTACCCAGGAGCAGCACGTAAAGCAAAATGAAATGTGAAATAAGAAGTATTTCTAAAGGGTAGAACGGAAGCGCTTTGAGAAGGAACGGCACAAACCCATTTCATTTCCGAAACTCAAAAAGACATGAAATCAAATTAATCTGTGGGCGGAGACTTGTACTTCTAATGCAGCTCCTCGTTGGGCAAAGGTGGGAGGAATACCTAATGACTAGACTCTGAAAACGGGTACATTTCCTCCAAGGAGTTGGGACAGAGGACGAAAACGCTAAACACAAATTTGAAAGCACAGGAAGTCAAGCCCATGGAGACTTCATTTGCTCATCTAGAAAGCTTTTCTCGTGAGAAGTGCAGAAAGCAGGGACCAGATAGTGACGGAGGTGCTCGAATGGATCCAATCTGCAAAATCTCTAAGACGGTACTTGCCTTTAATTTGATTGGGGAAATTTGATTTATTAATAATACAGCAAATGAAGTGGAGACAGCGTTTCATTTCCAAATATGCAATGCTGTGCTTTCACAGCACATAAACATTTATGGCTGGACGTAAAAGATCACGGTGGCCGGGTACTGAAGTCACCGTTGCTGAACAAGGCAGGGGGCCCTGAACAGCTATAATGCAAGGACTGAAGGAATCACTGGGTCCCATGCATTTATTTTAATACATCAGTTGTAGAATGCAGGGTAAGAAACTGCAGGGGCTTGCCCAAATCCTGTCATGTTGGAATTAGGTCCATTAAGTAGATTTTCGGTTTTCCAAGACATCCACAAGGCTCTCTCTCCTTCGTAAGTCTTTGCTCAAATGTCACTTTTCAATAAGGCCAAACCCACCATTTCTATTTAACACTGCAATCCACGAGTCACATTACAACACACATCTGTGGGCAGATGTTGATTCCCCTTCACTTGGCAATTTTTTTTTCTTTTGTTCAATAGCACTTTAACCTGTACCATATTACAGGTTTGTTTGTTAGGATTATTGTTTATGGTCATTTTCTCCCTACTACAACGTTAAGTTCCATAAGGGCAGAATCTCTTTGTTTTGTTCACTAATATACGCCAAAGGCCCAGAAAAGTGACTAGCACATAGTAGGAAGTTCAAGAAATATGTGTTGATCGAACAAATATCTATTCAGAAAGGAGTAGGACTTAACAGTAACCTTTTCTTTCTCTTGCTTTTGAAGGACTGGATCTTGAAAACTGTCCCTTCTGACTTGCCTGCCTTTATGCCAACTATTTAGATTGTATGACATTTGAATCAGTCTCTTCTACCAATATTGTTCCAAAATAGTAAGGATTTCACAATTTATAGGGTTTTAAACACTCGACAAATAAATATGGTAGGTTAATAAAGAAGCTGGATGAAAAAAAAAAAAAAACCCTGGGTACTAATCATTGCTTTTGATTTCGCAGTTGCTCAGATGCTTGTAAGCAGAACTTTCAATCACCGCAGGCTGCAAACGGCAGAATGCTTATGATTATGTTTGCTTTTACAAGTTTAACTGCAATCATCAGAGCAGGAACAGAGTGCACCAGGTCATCTTTTCTAAATTATTTGCAGCCAATCTCTCCCTTTCAAAGCACAAGAGTGCTTCTGACCTAGTTAAATTCCTACCATTCTGAACATGCTTAATAAAAAGACACTTTTTTCTTCGGTCTCTACACTCACTTGTTGCCCAGTAACCAGGAAGATTGATCCTTCTTTTCCATGTACCACTTGTCGGTAAATGTGGTCGAGGATTAAGAGCTCGCTCCAGCAGTTCTGAAGCAGCTTCATTTGGTCATCAACCTGTAAAAGAAATAGACACAATTGACGCCGTTATTCACTACTTTTTCGTTTTTGCAAGATTTTCTACAGAAGAGGACCACCTATAAGCAAGGAAGTCTCCACCAATGGTTGCCAAAGTGCAGATGCTCACAATTCACATCACTGCAGCTGAAGATCATTATTTTCATTTGGACAAATACTTTTTAGGCCACATATAAATACTTAACCTAAGTATAATCAATGGACTGCTAGGAACAGGCACTCCATTAAATTGGTCTATCTGACATTGATAGAGCTATTAGAGTTTGGTTGAGGGAGGTAGAGGCCGTCCGAAGTAGACCCCATTAGAACGACCCAAAGTGCCCACGCTTATGTATCATATACATAAGGGTTCATATAGTAAATTGAACTGGAGCTGAAGGAGTATATAGATATTAACAACTCCAAACCAAGAGGATTTATATACACAGCCCAAATGACTTTTGGAGACAGAGGCACACTGCCATTATTTGTCATCGGTGTTAACTGAAAGTCCACGTTGTGCTGGATTCTGCACAGAAAGCTCACCATGCATGACCTCAGTACTACCCTGAATTTGCTTTTTATGATTTGGACAATGGCCCCACAGACTCTCCAAATTTTCCTCATCTGAAAAAGGGGCCAAGAACAGCATCTCCTGCACAGGATTGCTGTGAAGATTAAAATGAAAAGTGCTACGTTGCAATGGGCATTGTACACACATTCCATCTTGCCCTCCAGAGAGCTTCCCTCTGCAATGACGAACACACACCCATCTCCTGCACAGTCCCCGTGCCCGTGGGCTGAACATGGACAGCACGTTGATCCATCTCGATGGTTTTGTGTCTGTTTACTTTTCATTCTGTGATGTTCACCAGTCAAAAATCTTTGCATACGCAGGTGCGGTGGCCAGGTTTGGACAGATGGTATGCATTTATGAAAACAATACCTGACATATTTTTAAGTGTTTTTGAGTATTAGTTTAGATTTTATTCACAGGACATGTGTTTCAAGTTAGCAGAGCTGGTACCATTCAATTTACAGATGAGAAAATGGGGTCTCAGAGAGGTTCAGGGGTGTGCCTAAAGCATGCTCTTCCTTTCTCTCACAATCTAGGCTGTCTCCAGATTACATCACGAGGTCCTAGAATTTTCCAAACCAAGTAAATTTAACTCACTTTCCCAAATTCTTTTCTTCAGTTGCTTGAATCAGAAACCAAAGTCATTTTTAAGTGGCCGTTCAATGGGACTCAGAATAGTTGTCACTGATACGTTACTAGTGAAAGAGATTACGGTTAACTTTATTTCCATCAGTCCAAGACACAAAACCATAGTCAAGAGAGCACTGAACTTAGAGTAAAAACAAAGATTTGAGGGATGGTTCTATACTTCCTAGCTAATTGGCCAACCAAAAATATATAGAAAAAATTAGCCGGGCATGGTGGCACATGCTTGTAGTCCCAGCTACTTGGGAGGCTGAGGCAGGAGGACTGCTTGAGCCCAGGAGTTTGAGGTTGCTGTGAGCTAGGCTGACGCCACGGCACTCTAGCCTGGGCAACAGAGCGAGACTCTGTCTCAAAAAAAAAAAAAATATGTAATGTGGGTCTTGTTCTGAAGATAAAATGAGATAGTGGATGGGAAAGCCCTTTGCAAAGTGTAAGGCAACACACAAATGAAGAAACAACAAACAGAAAGCTCTCAACTGGAAGACCATCTAAGTTCTGTTTAGAAGGAGAAAAGCAGTTGCAGAGATCGAAGCTGCAGTCAAGCTCTGGGACCAGCAAAAGGCATCCCCAAGCACGTCACCATCACAAATATTTCAAACCAGCATGTCTGCTCTGAACGAAAGAACTTCATTCATTAAGTAAATGGCAATTTTGAGAGCAAGTTATTTCGTGGGTACAGGTGCCAGGCCCTGAGATACAGTGATGAATAAGATAAACACAGTCCCTGACTTTGTGAAAATTACTCCCCTAGGACACTATTGTGGTTTAGTTGACAGTGATTCACTTTTTTCTCTAGAGGAAAGTCTCCCAAGTGTTGTGCGGTATTGCAGTTCAGGCTGTGGGCAGCAGCTTATGTAGACCTGCTCAAATGTTCTCTGCAAGCAGCTGACTCAAGGAGCTGCGGCCTAATGTCCTAGCAACATGCATGTCATTGTACCCAGAGCAGATTCCAGGAACTGTTTCCTGCAGAGGCTAAGGAGTGATTTCAAAACAAAGTGCACTTTGCTCCTCTGGGTTGTATTATATTCTCAGACACTATCTGCATCTTATTTCCAACTTATTGGGCTGTGATGGCAATTTGGTTTCATTATGCATTTTTTTCCTATGATGTGAAGCATTACTTATTCATTAAGCATTTTTTTTTCAGGGAAGCCCAAAATACTGTGCTTTGAAATTATCTCCCCAGAAACAATTACCACGCATGTGAATGTTACATGGAGTTTCCATATGGGTTGGGGAATATATATAGACTCCCCCATGTCCATTTAGAGATGTATAAAGGGGATTCTGGGTTATGAACCTATTTACACAGCAAGAAAAATTATTATCTGCTGTCCACGTAGCAAAAGAGAACAGGTGAATGAAAATTAAGAGAAGCATATCTTCTGGAGCCATCTCATCAAGGGGTCTTCTCCATTTGCATTTGGTGGTTCCTATCCTTCATATAGAACACAGGACAGAAACGGTTACGGTAAGAGTTTGTCACAATTAAGCCATCTTAAAATTATAAGGCAAGAATCTGACTTTTCCTAGCCTTCTTTTCTGTTAGGATGTTGATGACATGCTTCCAAAATCTGAGCCAGATAAAACGGCTCACATCTGTAATCTCAGCTATTTGGGAGGCCAAGGAGGGATGGCTGCTTGAGGCCAGGGGTCCGAGACCAGCCGGGACAACATAGCGAGATCTTGCCTCTATTTTTAAAAAAAGGAAGGAAGAAACACAAAATCTGCATATTCCCTATTCCTCTGCTTCTTTAGAAATTGCAGGAATAGGTGAAATTGAGCATGCCTATTTCCCATAATTAGTACTTCATTTCGTGTTTTATATTTTGTGTTGTTCATTTCTCTCTTTGTGTCTAGCAGAGAATCTCCTGTAATCTCCCTGTTTTCACAAGGAATTGTGATTGTTGTCTGTCTGCCCTCCTTTAGGGCGCTTCCAAAGTACCTGGCAAAAAAGAAGCACCTAATAAATGCTTGTTACAAGAAGGAACAAATGATTGAATTGCCTTCACTGCTGGAATGTTCTGCTTTTCACATCCTCTCTGGTACCTAGCCCGCGGGATAAGTAAGCCACTCCCCTTCAGTGTTTATGGAATGAATGACAATCTCTATATGGCTGCAACCGCATCGGCAACTTGCATCTGACCCTTCTCACACCTGCCCTCAGGTCTGCGCCCACAGCTGGCCCTTGGTAAAGACTTGTTGACTGATTGTAATTTTAACGCCCCTTCTGAGCAATTGATTCCTTGTTTTAATACTC
The DNA here is from genome assembly GCA_963574885.1 of Lepilemur ruficaudatus. Taxonomy (NCBI): domain Eukaryota; kingdom Metazoa; phylum Chordata; class Mammalia; order Primates; family Lepilemuridae; genus Lepilemur; species Lepilemur ruficaudatus. The sequence continues at coordinate 4,383 of CAUYRT010058341.1, read as the reverse complement.
TCCGAGGAGGTTTGCCTGGCCCACAGTCCATTTCATTATTTTCCATAATTGATTATGTGATATTTTATATTATCTTGAAATTGGTGAGTGTGCATCTTCACAGTGCTCGGATGACATAGTTTTATGCAAGTCTATGAATAAAAAGGCAGGCTAAGCACGATGGCCAACTTGTTCCCTGTCTCTAGATAAGAAATGATGGCAAATTTGAAGTTTTTTTTTTTTTTAATTAAAACAAACCAAGTTATAAGAGAAGGTAGATTAGGGAAAGGAGAGAAAATTCATCTAGTTCTTTTGAGTAAATTCTGCAGGCATTAATGCTGTCAGTAAACAATTCAAGGTGGCATCTGGGAGCCCAGGAGGCCACCAATGGAGTATGAGCTCCATTATGCATCAAAACTTCTCACTAGAAGTTGGCAATACCACCTCATATAATCCTGTGTTATCAGCATAATAAAAGGAAGGACTTAGAAACCTAGTTACTCATCAGAGAAACTATTTATAGAGATATTTTAGATAAGAGTGTACAGGAACACAAGTCTCATATTGTTGTGAAGCACAACTTCCCACAACCCAGAATGTTAATCATTAGAAACTTGTGCTTTCTCATAAGAAGAGTGAATTTGGCAAACAATTAGAAGAAAAATGTGTAGCTCTTTCTCAAGCCCACATTTAACTTGTCAAAAACTTTCTGTTACTCCCTTCCCTTTGCTTTTTAACAGTCCAGCAAGTGAGCTGTCATTCACTGTCCCTCTTTCAGAGGCTTTTTAAAATTGACATCATGAGTCATCGTGGTAAAGCTTTACAAAAGATGTTTTTAGGAAAACTTTCCACAATACAGGCTGGTGGTTTAAAGTGGAAATAAACCCATTTCTTATTTCTGGTCATTAAATTTGCTGTGTCAGGCCTTGGGTTAGAAGCTTGAGGGAAAAGAGATTCCAAAATACAATCCCTGCCTTCCAGAAACTCACACCAATGAGGAGACAGAAGCATGAACTCATCATTATAATCCCAAGTGCACAAGAACCATGGGAGCACTTCACACGGCTCCAATTCTTGCGGAGACTTCCTGGGGGTCAGAGAAGGATGTATTTAACTTTGTAGATTACTTAATAAACTTTTTTTCTTTCTCAGTAGCTCCTATTAGAATAACTCTAGGAACAAAGTATGCTTTTTTAAAAAAAATGACTCTAAGAGGCTTCAGAATCATTATGAAGGGAGTCTAGCTATTATTTCTTTTTATTTTTTTCATTCTGGCAAAAAGAATAAAAAAACTCTCAGCATAGGCCGGGCGCGGTGGCTCACGCCTGTAATCCTAGCACTCTGGCAAGCCGAAGCGGGAGGATGGCTTAAGGTCAGGAGTTCGAAACCAGCCTGAAAAAACGCAAAACCCTGTCTCTACTAAAAATAGAAAGAAATTAATTGGCCAACTACAAAAACATAGAAAAAATTAGCCAGGCATGGTGGCGCATACCTGTAGTCCCAGCTACTCAGCAGGCTGAGGCAGGAGGATTGCCTGAGCCCAGGAGTTTGAGGTTGCTGTGAGCTAGGCTGACGCCACAGCACTCTAGTCTGGGCAACAGAGTGAGACTCTGTCTTAAAAAAAAACAAAAACAACTCTCAGCATAAAGAAAAGGCAAACATTTAAAGTGATGAGTATCCCAGTTACTCTGATTTGATTGTATGACTGTATCTAATTTTCACATGTACCCCCAAATGACATACCTAATATGTATCAATTTTAAAATAAATAAACCAAAAAGGAAAAAAATCCCTAAAGATGGGTTTCTATGGTCTTTTTGTGTCAATGATGACATTTATAGAAGTATATTTTGAAGATTAGAGAGAAAAATCAAAAAATCAAAGCCAAATAAGTTAAAAATCAACTTAAATCTTTTTTTTTTTTTTTTTGAGACAGAGTCTCACTCTGTTGCCCAGGCTAGAGTGCCGTGGCGTCAGCCTAGCTCACAGCAACCTCAAACTCCTGGGCTTAAGCAATTCTCCTGCCTCAGCCTCCTGACTAGCTGGGACTACAGGCATGCGTCACCATGCCCTGCTAATATTTTTATATATTTTTAGTTGTCCATATAATTTCTTTCTATTTTTAGTAGAAACGGGGTCTCGCTCTTGCTCAGGCTGGTCTTGAACTCCTGAGCTCAAACGATCCTCCTGCCTCAGTCTCCCAGGGTGCTAGGATTACAGGCGTGAGCCACCATGCCTGGCCATCTTAAATCTTAATGAGAGCCTGCTCTGGGCAGGACAGACACAGAATTGCTTTAATCCTTCCCTGTTTTTATCAAGAACATGATGATTATCTGTAACCTATATGATAAACTGCTACAAAGTCCAAGAAAAAATGATTTCACATTAACAATGATTAAACAAGCACTAAAAACAATAGTGTACAAGAGAACTAACAGCCAGTAAAACTCCCTAGTCAATTGTTGCAATACCCAATAGATTTATAACCAGAAGTTCTTCCCACCCCGAGATAACTTGAAGTGATTCCAGTGTGTTTTCTGATTGGCTTGTGGTTGATTCATAATACAAAGTCCTATCTGTCAACATTGCACTAGGGAACTGAGCTATGCTGGCTCCTTTCTATGTTTCTGCAGTGGAGCAACAAAAGATTTTTCCTTTCTGGGATCTGAACTCTCCTTCAGATGAATGAAAGAAACCTTCTGGGCTTTTCACTCATCATTTTACCTCCCATCTAGGGTATGACCCATAGTCTCCCAGAGTCTAGGACCTATATAGTGTACATGCTTCTGTCTCTTGCTCTAATCCATCAAATACACAATTAATAGAATTATCTCTTTTGGTCATTGCTATTCCTTTGGACATGAACCTCTTCCAAATTCCTTAGACTCCCTTCAGAGATCTCCACCAAACCAGAGCTCTCTAGCCATTTATGCTGGGAATAGATTACCAGTGTGCATACTGGTCCTCCAGCCTGGGTTGGCCTGGGCGGCCAGAAACTGGGGGCAGTTGCCTCTGACTGTGAGCAACCTGCTCTGTTTATACCTATGGTCCATGTAAATACTATAATTTTCTTTCTTTCTTTACTTTTTTTTTTTTTTTTGAGAGTCTTGCTCTGTTGGCTGGGCTAGAGTGCCGTGGTGTCAGCCTAGCTCACAGCAACCTCAAACTCCTGGGGCTCAGGCGATCCTCCTGCCTCAGCTTTCCAAGTAGCTGGGACTACAGGCATGCGCCACCATGCCTGGCTATTTTTTTCTGTTTTTAGTAGAGATGGGGTCTCACTCTTGCTCAGACTGGTCTTGAACTCCTGACTTCAAGTGATCCTTCTGCCTCAGCCTCCCAGGTGTTAGGATTACGAGCGTGAGCCACTGTGCCCGGTCAGTGAGACATACCTTATATTTCATGACAGCCTCATTCTTTGGTAAACGTTGCCTATTTGCTGTTATCTTGCTCTTGACTTGCTACGATTGCTACTACCGTTAGGAAACACATACTGGTATCAGTCACTGTTTTAAAATCTTTAAAAGCATGAACTAGGGGACGGGCACGGTGGCACATACCTGTAATTCTAGCACTCTGGGAGGCCGAGGTGGGTGGATAGCTTAAGGTCAGGAGTTCGAAACCAGCCTGAGCAAGAAGAAATTAATTGGCCAACTAAAAATATATATAGAAAAAATTAGCTGGGCGTGGTGGCACATGCCTTTAGTCCCAGCTACTTGGGAGGCTGAAGCACAAGGATTGCTTGAGCCCAGGAATTTGAGGTTGCTGTGAGCTAGGCTGATGCCATGGCACTCTAGCCCAGGCAACAAAGTGAGACTCTGTCTTTAAAAAAAAAAGCATTAGCTTATGTGCACATTTAATCTTCACAACTTGAAGAAGCAGGATTTTTACTATGATCCACATTTTACCATGAGAAAACTGATACATAAAGGTTAAGCAACTTGCCAAATGTCACATAGATATTGTAAGCAGCAAAGCCAGGATTTGAAGAGTTCAAGATTGTATCCAGTAGACTAGGAAAATATTATCCCTTATCTGGAATACGCATCAACGCCCTCAAAAACCATTGCAAAACCTGCCTCCTTCAGTCCGCCCATTCTGGTCATTCCTGCCTTCTTGTAACATTTTGTAACAGGTTAACTTACATTAGTTGATTTGAGCACAGGAGTTTGAGGTTGCTGTGAGCTAGGCTGACGCCACGGCACTCTACTCAGGGCAACAGAGGGAGACTCTGTCTCAAAAAAAAAGAAAGAAAGGGGAAAAAAAATCCAGAAATAAAGAGAGAAGGCATGTATTTTAGGCCCCTTCCTTAACAGCAGGTTGAGGGCCATTAAAAGAAATACATGGCTTGGAGCTCAGAGTCCTGGGCCCCCACCTTGGCTCTCTCACCTACCAGGTAACTTTAGG
>CAUYRT010058338.1:0-38819 GCA_963574885.1 Lepilemur ruficaudatus | reverse complement strand
TGTGTGCACATCAGTTAGTTCCAATTTAATAGTGAGTATATGCAGTGTTTGTTTTTCCAGTCTTGAGATACTTCACTTAGAAGAATAGTCTCCAGTTCCATCCAGACTGTTGCAAAAGGCATTAGTTCATCCTTTTTTATGGCTGAGTATTACTGAGCATATACCCAAAGGAAAAGAAGTATTTCTTTTTTAAAAATTTCAGAATATTACGGGGGTAAAAATGTTTTGGTTACATGAATTGCTATCAAAAAGACACATGCATTAGAATGTTATAGCAGCACAATTCACAATTGCAAAGATGTGGGATCAACCCAAGTGACCATCAATTCATGAGTGAGTTAATAAAATATGGTATATATATACACACACCATGAAGTACTACTCAGCCGTAAAAACAAAGGTTTTTCTGACTGTTCTTAAGTAATAAGATGCTGTTGTCCTGACCAATAGCACTTACACTATGTTTTAATTGTCTATTTACTTGACTATATTTCTCACTAGATTCTAAAACCTTGAAAACAAGCATTATGTTTCTGTTATTTCACAGTGAGCTCATTGGGTCTTTGACATAGCAGAAACTCAGTAAATGTTTGTGGACTCAATAAATGCTTATGGAATCAATTGTAGCGTCCTATACATAGTGAACTGTTTGTAGTCCTTGTAACTGCACCTTGCTACTACTAAGAGTACTTAGAAGACAACCAAGTGCTTGTTACAGAGATATTACAAGGTCCCATAAAGGTATTAAAGGTATTGGTAGACCAAGTTAGGAACACTGTTCTGCTTTCTTCTTCTGGTATCGTATGCACATTGGGTTTGTTCTTTCTTTTCTTTTCTCTCTTTTTTTTTTCTATATGGAGAAAAAGTAGAATTACTTTTTAATGATAGGAACTGATTTAGACTTTTTTGCCTTTGCCATGCTGGAGCTGACGCAAAAAGGCAGAAGCAAAGGTGATCTACCTTTAGAAGGCAGGTGCTGGTTTCCCCCTTGTCCAGGTGCCCCTTCTTTGCACTCTCTTATTACCTTATCAAAATATTATCAAATTAGAATTTTCAATTTATTTGTTGGCTACCCCCACTAGGTGGGAGCTATGTGAGGGCAGAGATTGACTCTTTATATCTGTAGACCAAGCATCTTGCACAAGACTTATACTACGGCAGGCATTTAATAAATGTATAGTTAGAAATATGTAGAAAACTCTTCTGCTTCTAGAAGTAGCAAGCTATACTTTCTGTAAATACAAACTATATGTCAGTATTTTTAAAAAGAGATATATACATTAATTATGAGTTTTACTAAATGGTGAAGTATCATTTCTTCTAACTTGATGTCTTACAACACTTTGTAACATAACATATAGGGCGTAATTATGGATAAATATATAGGATGATGTAGAATTGGAAGATAAAGATCTAGAAAATAAAGCAGAAAGTTGAAATCCAAAGTTAAGTTCTGTTTCTTGTAAGTGTGATTATTCCATTGAAAGGTTTTATATCACGATAATAAAGCAGATATTGGACTTGATTATTCCAATTTGAAGTTAAAAAATCTCCTGTTCAAAGTTCTTTCTTTCTTCTTGATTTCTCCTTCTTAAACTTTGTATTATAGTATAAATAATTCAAAAACATTTCAAATTTTCAAATTCGAATATGAACTACTCAAGAATTACATAGCAATTGCTAAATGGCACTATAAAATAAAAAGGTTGGGCTGTGAATATGAAAAAAAAAACTACACTCAAATACAGTTTTTCAAAGTTTTATGCATTAAATGCTGAATTATGAGTTATCAGTCATTCTTAATAGGTGCATTTTATTTGAAATACTAAAGGATATTCCATAAGAGACAGTAATTTGCACTTACTTAATGCTCCAATATATAGAAGCAATAATGCTTATGCAGTGGGGATAAACTGCTATTTTAAACTTACCAAGAGTTTTCTCCTACTGCTCAAAGTGGAATCTGGATTTTAAAATTATTGACACTCACAAAGTGCTACATATGAAATTTATAAACAGATTCTGAATTTTAGATTGGACATTGGATTTGTGCTTGGGAAATACTGTCCCTTTCTTCTTGACAGATCGTCTTGAGAATAACATTGACTCATGCAGATGGGAGGCAGTCTTGAACTAGTAATGAAGTCTGAAAGAAGATACTCATATGGGGTAGTTACGACGTCATTAAGACTCGGAGCAGCAAGCAGCATGAGGAGATTACTGCAATGTTTATTCATTCCTTTTCTCCCCACCCCAAGAGAAACAATGGGAATTTGACTCCAAGAATGAAGACAGAAGTTGACTCCAGGCAAAATGGTTGAAGGAAACAATTGGTCCTGGAAATGAAAAGACCGCTAGATTCTAAGATTTTCATATATGATACCCATTTTTGAGGTTTCCTTTCCTGCAATATAGTTCTTGATATTGCAATCAAATGTTAGCAAAAGCTGTATTACACACTACAGCTTGGTATTAACGGTGCTCTGTATAAATTAGCATAGAATCATTCCCCTTTCTGGGAAATGACAGCATTTGGAAAATCAATTTTCAGACGAGAGGTCACAAAGTACATCCCAGAATGACACTGTACCAAGACATGGAAAGAGAAAAATCAAGATTAATTTGTTAGATTAAAGCAACATTCCCTGGGAATGCTCAAAAACAATAAAGAAGGTAAACCTATGAAAGACACATTTGCTACAGTCAAATAGCATTGGGCTCTTAAGTTTTGTTGTTTTTATTTATGTTAGAAGAAGAGAAATTGCTTTAGCTGAAGAACATGGGAACTGGGGGCACTGGATTTATGCATAATAAAGATTCAGTTTATACACACAAGCATACATACACTTTTAAATATGTTATACCCTAGCAGAATGCTTGGATATTAAATGTTACAAAGCTGGATGATTTTCCCCAAGAGAAAATTATATAGTTGTCAGGGTTTAAATATGTCCTCCAAAGGTCATGTGCTGAAAATTTAATCCCCAAAGAAACAGTGTTGAAAGATAGATTAGGTCATGAGGCTTCCACCCTCATGTATAGGTTAATGTCCTAATCACGACAATGGATTAGTTATGGCAAAATGTGTTCCTGATTAAAGAATGAGTTTGGCTCCTTCCACTGGCGCCACACCCTCTCATGCACTTCTACCTTCTGCCATAGGATGTTGCAGTAAGAAGACCCTCACCAGATGTGACCACACTATCAACCTTGGACTTCACAGCCTTGAGAACTGTGAAGTATATGGCAACCGTATAATTCTCTCCTTGGGAAAAATGATCCAGCTTTGTAACATTCAATATCCAAGCATTCTGCTAGGCTATAACATATTTAAAAATGTAGGAATGCTTGTGTATATAAACTAACTGAATCTAAAACCCACTCTCAGGTTTTCTCTTTATTGACACAAAACTGACTAAGACAGAAAATGAACTGAGAAGTGGGGCTGTTGCTATAACAAGTATCTGAAAATGTGGAAGCGACTTTGGAATTCAGGAATGGGTAGAGGCTAGAAGAATTTTGAGGAGCAAGCTAGAAAAAGCCTAAATTGTCATGAAAAGAGCATTAGGGGTGATTCCGGAGAGGGATCAGAAGAGGAGAATAGCTGTATGGAAATTCTAGAACTTTTTAGAGATTAATTAAATCGCCATGATCAGAACGTTTATAGAAATATGGAAAGTCAAGGTCATTCTGATGAGTTCTCAGGTGGAACTGAGGAACAAGGTATTAAAAATTAGAATAAAGACCATCCTTGTTATCCCGTTGCAAAAATTTAGTGGAATTGTGTCCTGTCCTAGTGCTTTATGAAAAGCAGGACTTAGAGCAATGCATAGGTTGTCTGGCAGAAGAAGAAATATCCAAGCAACAAAGCATTTAAGGTGCTGCACGGCCCTGTTTAGATGACTTATGGTAAAATGAGAAAAGAGAGAAATGATTCAAAGATGGAATTTATAATTAAAAGGTAAGCAGAATAGAAAGATTTGAAAAACTCTTAAACTAGCCATGTAAAGAAAAAAAAAAGCATGTTAGAAAGATGATATAAAGAGTGTGGCCAATCATTAGCTAAAAAGATGAATATGAATAGGAGGAAGCCAAGTGCTATCCATCAGGACAATGGGAAAATGACCCCAAAAGCATTTTGGAGACCTTCCAGGTTAGCCCTCCTATCATAGTCCCAGAGCTTTAGGACAGAATTGTTTTGGGGGATGGCCTGGGATTCCCTCCACAGCCTTGCTGTTCAGGAATGCTTTAGTACTCTTCTCACATCACAGCTCAGTGCTCCTTCAGTGCCCCATCCGTGGCTCAAGATGGCTTCTGTGTGGCTTGGGCTCCTGCTCCAGAGGATACAAGCAATAAGCCTTGGTGGTGTCCACTTGGTACTGACTCTGCATACATGCACAATGCAAGTGCTGTGGGGACACGGCCACCTCCATCTAGATTTCAAAGGATGTTACTAACAGCCTGGAGGCCCAGGTAGAGACTTGCCAAAAAGGCAGAGCCAGCACAGAGGATTCTCACAGAGCAAAGGCCAGGGGAACCTTGGGAGTGTGGCAACCCCCTATATCCCAGAATAATAGGGCTACCAGCATGCAACTCCAGCCTGAGAAAGGTACGGTTAGGAGATTCCGATCTGTAAAAGCAGCTGGGTGGACTAAGTCTAGAAAAGCCAGAGGTACAAGTCTGCCTAAGGGTGGGTGCCCAACTCCCATCCCAGTGCGCCTAGAATGGGGGACATGGAGTCAAAAGAGATTATCCTCCAGCTTTAAGACTTACTGTTGTTTTCCCTGTCAAGGTGGACTTACTTGGGAGCAATTGCCCCTTTCTTCTTGCCTAGTTCTAGCTTTATGAATGGAAATGTCTGTCCTATGCGTGTTCTACCACTGTATATTGCAAGCATGCAGTTTCTTTAATTTCACAAACTCACAGCTGCAGAGGAATTTTCCTGAGGATGAATCTTGCCTTGAGTCCCTCTAATAACTGATTCAGATGAGACTCTGGACTTTGGACTTTGGAGTTGGTGCTAGAATGATTTAAGATTTTGGAGCTATTGAGATGGAATAAACGTACTTTGAATGTGAAAAGGACATAAATTTTGAGGGCCAGGGGAAAATGCTATGGTTTGAAGGTATACCCCAAAGTGTATGCATTGGAAACTTAATCACTCATCTGTTGCAAGGTGGGACCTTTAACAAAAGACCATGAGATCTACAGAGGAAGAAAAGGAGACTTTATTTTCAGAGGAAGAATGCATACATAGCATGCATTGCCTCTTCACTTCATGGTCGGGTTTTAGCATTAGGTGGAATAATTTGGTTCTTTAAGTCAAAAGCTAAATATAGGGCAAAAAGTTTGTGCACAGTCTCTATGAGCTGGCTGAAACTGGCTTGAGGTCTTCAGGTACTTATCAATAAGGAATGTTTATTACACCTGTCTCCTATCCAATGAGAGTTGTGGTGGGACCTCAAGGCAGTGGAAGAAGATTGTCAGCTGGCATCAGGCGATCTAGGGGAGTCAGCTGGAAAATTTCTCAGCTGTAGTTGTTTCTGTAATGCTTTTCAGGAGCTGGATTTTGGTTAATTACAGGAAAGAAACTTTATGGAGTTTAATAAGGCAGGGACACATGACTAATCGCTCATCCTTCTGGCCATGTGATTCTGTTTTTAGTGTGTCTCATTTTAGCCACAGAGAATCCATTTTGTCTGTCTGTTGGGGCTGGTCCCTACCCCCGGCACAGACCGATAAAGTCCGGTCCCTCACCTGTTAGGGACCAGGCCACAGAGCTCTGTCTCCCTTCACTCCCGTCCCACCTCCTCCACCCCAAGGAAAAATTGCCTTCCATGAAACTTAAGAAGGGGGTGACGCTCAGCAGGAGGTGAGCGGCAGGCAAGACAGGGAAGCTACATCTGTATTTACAGCCGCTCCCCATCACTAGCATCACCACCTGAACTCCCAACCCCTACACCCCCATCCCATCCCTGGAAAAATTGTCTTCCACGAAACTGGTCCTGGTGCCAAAAAGGTTGGGGACCACTATGCTGGGCTATATTTTAACACACCTTTAAGAGGTAATTAAGTCATGAGCGCTCTACCCTTATGAAGCAATTAACGTCATTATTTCACGAGTTGGTTTGTTATTCTGAAAGTGGGCTCCTGATGCAAAATTGAGTTCATCCTCCTTCCTCCCTCTCTCTCTCTCTCACACACACACACACACACACACACACACACACACACACGCACACTCATGCACACTCTCTTGCCCCTCTGACTTCTCCACAGGATGTGGTTGGAATAACACCCTCACCAGATGGGGACCCCTTGATCTTTGACTTCCTAGCCTCCGGAACTGTAAAGAATTAATGTCTTTTCTCTATAGATTACTCAGATTCAGATATGCTGTCATAGCAACACAAAACAGACTAAGACAATGAGAGTCGCATATGGCCTTAGGTGCCCCAGGAGCTCCTTTTTTTTTCCTGTTCTGTTTTATTAAACAACGTTACTGAAGTATAATTTACATGCCATGCAATTAAGCCATTTTAAGTGTACAATTAAATGATTATTCGTAAATTTACCAAGTTGTACAGCTATTCACACACATCAGTTTTAGAACATTTCCTTCCCCTTATTGAGACCCCTAATTCCCATCCCCAACTACATTTTAAGCATGCCCCTCCCCTCCAAAATGCTCACTGCATCCCTCAGATGTGGGTCTACCCCCCCAATCCCCGAATCCCTGGTGAACACCACCACCATTTGAGCACTGTAGTGTTAGTCAGCACCAATTTGATGGCGAGTACGTGTGGAGTCCATTCTTCCCATCTTGTGTCACCTCACTTTGAATAATGGGCTTAAGCTTAATCCAGGATAATATAAGCAGTGCTAGCTCACTGTCATTTCTTAAAATTGAGTAATATTCCATTATAAACACACACCAAATTTTAATAATCCACTCATGAATTGACGGGCACTTGGGTTGTTTCCACAGAGCTTCTTTATCTTATTGCTGTTTTTCCTATGCTTGGGGAGCACATTACTATCTTTTCCACAGCCACAGTCTCCTGCTTCCTTACAAAGCTTATTGACTAAACATGGATCAAAACACTCTGATCCAAATCAACTGCTCTTTCAAATTTGAAGTATTTATTGACAGACAGAATAGGAAGGAGCTCTTTTCTGTGACTCACTTTCATCATGTCATAGGGTCATAAGTCTTTCCTCCATTCCCCCATTCTTCTTTTTTTTAATATCAACTTTGTAGGAAAATATAAAATGATGTTGAGTTGCCATAGTTGGAACTTTGTCCCTTGAGAACAGCATCTGCAACAGACCTTGGATTTTCTTAGGAATTCAGAAGAGCAAGGAGTTAGGGATGTTGTGCTGGGGCTGACTGGGGAAGCCAGTAGCACTAAAGAAAATGAGGAGAAAAGGCCACTTCAGTGACTCTCTGTGGGACACAAGGAGAGGTAGAGATGGGTGGGCAGTGTTAGGAAGGGAATGGGAAGGCATTAAGGAAAGCAAATTCCAAGCATTAGCCCTGATGATGTCTATAAAATTCCAAGAAACTCTTCTTTGGAACACAACTTGATACAGTCACCACTTACACAATTGTATTAGCTTTTAACTTTCAGCAAGAAATATTTGTTAGAACACTGCCCTTAATGCTTGCTTTACACATGCTGAGCTGAAAAAGCTTTCCCCAATAATTTTAATTGATTAATCATACTTTTTTCAATGTAATTTCTACTTTTTCTAAATTAGAAAATTTTCTTTGGTACACCAACCAAAAATACAGTCATCAACTTAAATTTGTGTAATTTATTTTCTTTGGAAAATTAATATTACATATTTCTCTGTGATATTGATTATTCAAATGCTCATTGCTGTTAATGTGTCTAGAAACCTATATATCATATCCATTCTGTTAAAATATAATTTTATCTTTTATGTGCAGCTGTATATGAAATAATGAAAAGATCATTTATAATTACTGATCTCCAAAAGCAAATCAAAAAGAATAGGAGGCAATCATGCAAAGATTAATTTATTTAAATGAAAATGTCCGGTAATCCAAAGTTAAAGATACAACTGCCTACTTAGTCCTATTAACGACATCCACAGCTGAGAATAATTCTGCATTAATAGTAATCTTGTATTTCATATGCCATATTAATTATAATTGAGAAACATGTCCCACAAAAATAAAATATACTTTAACTTGTTAATTTTAAACATTGATATTTTAAAATTTTTTACTAAAAAACTCAATAAAATGAGAATTATAAAATTTTAATTCCATTTTTCTTTTAAATCATTTTATTATTTCTCTTCATAAGATGATAAAAAATAGCAGGTAATTATAATTTTTTTAATATCTACATGAAGCTTGCTATTATTTTTTTTTCTATTCATGTTATGCTTCATAGTTGCCATATGTTCAATTTTCAAAAGGTGGACTTTCTACCTCTCAACAATGTTTATTCTTATTATCATAGGTTCAAACATGTTAAGTGTCTTCTTGACTATGTGGGCTATAGAAAACATCTCTTTTGTTACAGAAATATGTTCTCATAATATTTTTGTTAAATTGACTGAACATATGGTCCTCTTTATTACTGAGGCTAAACTAGAACAATAAATTTTGAACTCTTTGCTGCACAATGAAATCAAGCCACAATTCTATAACAGATTAATTAAATTAAATTGAGGTACTTACAAATATGGTTCAATAAGAAAAAGATTTCTTTGGTCTTAGTAGATGTATCTAGTATATAATATTAGTAATAGGCTTACATATTTAAATTCTATAATATTTGGCTCTGATTTGCTTTTAATTGCAATGAATTTGTTTTCTACTTTTTAAATGTTATTTAAGAAGTGATTATATTTGATCAGTGTACTTTTAAAACATTTTCTTATCAGCTATCCCTAGGTTTTTATACAACACCTGTTTCCCAACTTCTCCCTTGTTGCTCAAGGCCTGATTTTGTTCAGGAATAGAACACGTATTCTTTAATCTCAGGGAAGATTAGACTAGTCTTTGGTATGGGAGTGTGTATGTAAGAAAATTCTAGCCAAAGACATGAAAAGGAAAGTCTTCTGGGGACCTCTGGGACTGCTTTGTGGTTTTTGTTTAATAAAGGCACATGCTGATTGGAATATAGTTGTCCTGTTTTGATGAGAAAAAGGCCAGGGGAATGAGCAAGGTGCTAACCCAGAGCCCTGAGCATATTAAGCTTATGTACCAACCCAGTAATCACCATCCTTTAGACTTTTTGGTAAGTGAACAATCAACATCCTATGGTCTAAGCCACTGCCACATAAGTCTTTGGTTAATCATATTAAGCAACTCTCATGGACAAATAGATGTAGCCTCAATTCTGACAGTACAGTCTAAAAACAAACAAATGAGCAAAATCAATGGGATAGTATAAAATAGACAGTTTTCCAAACCAAAAAGGAAAGTTTGAAAAATGAATATGCCATACGGGTTCAATGACTATTAGGTGTCTTTATCATTACAGCTCACTTTCGTACTGAGATAATCCTAGCCTAGGGCAATTTCACTTGATGTCAAATGAGAGGTTGGGAACACAGTATGATGATCTGGCTGAAAGAAGATAGAAAGAAACTTAAGGCATAAGAAATGTAATATTGGTTCTATCCTGATTTTTCAGTAGTAACTAGTAGCTTTTAAACAACATTAAAAACATAAGATAGTTAATCTATATTAACAAAAACAATAGGTGTATTTTGGAAGTATATTAAAATAAACTGCATAATTAGATTAGCAATTATTTGTGCAAATGAAATATAAATATTACTATCTATGTAGTCAAGATCCACACTTGTCTTGCTGTAAAAATTATTCTCTGTTTTTAAATTGGGACCTACATTAAATTTTAGTCATTTGGGTATGGAAGGAAGATAATAGTTAATTTTATCAATCCAGAATCCTAATTTTAAAAAAGAAGCAATAATACCAAATGACCCATAATATGTTTTGTTCTCCTTGTTGACATTCGCCATCTGCACCCCGTGACCAAATGTCTGATACTAGGCCATGAAGAAAATGGGTCTATTTCCCTTTACTTGTGATGCTTATAAACCTGTTTTTTTAATCTCCCTAATGTTTTTAAAATGATAACATCATTTTCTTTTATCCTCTAAACTATGTATAATACTTGATAAATAATACCTACTTAATAAATCTTTGATAATATACCAAGTTTTTAACCTCACTGGAGATAAAAAATGAAAACAATAAGGCACAATTTTTTTTTACCTGGCAAAATAGCATTTTTAAAGGAAAGTTATCAGTGTTGAAGAGGATATGATAAAATAGGCCATTTTTATTCAATGCTGGAAGTAGAATAAATTGACACAAATATATACCAGTTATGCATGCTTCCCATATGTGAAATAAAAAAAAAATAATTCATGGGTAGGAATTAAATGAAATAATATATCAAAGCATCTAGCAGAATGGCTTGCTATATATTAACAGTAACACATAAATCCTGATGACCTACAAAAAACAAAAAAGACAAGGAAGTAATAATAGGAAAAATTTTTATACTTCTTTTAAATTTTGTGTCTCCTGCTTGACCATAAATTCGGGTACCATATTTATCTTGTTTAATATTATACCCCGATACATTATGCAGTACTCATTGTAATGTCATTCAGAAAATATTTGTTAAATTCACATGTAGTTCCTCTTATATACGCTCATTTACTAAAGGTAGATTGCACTTTTTTTCCCACTAATATTCATTAGTTTTTGATATGAAATCTCTATTTTGCAATGAGAGAAAGTGAGAGAGACAAAGGGACTCTTTCCTTACTGATTCTGGTTGTTTCCTTTTATTAGCGCAGTCTAGGCAAGGGCTCTCAGGAGATGTGGGATGTTATCAAAGGATCAACAGGTATTCTCAAAATTCCATCCGATTCGCGTATAGGAGCTCCCTCTAAGAAAGCCCACATAGGAGGGCAGTGAACCACATTGCAGATTCAAGCTAATGGCATATTAGTTACTCGTAGGTTACTTCAGGTCACTTTGTAAATCCTATTATGCCTGGGCTGTAGAATTCTCTGGAATTCTACACCTGGGGATAAAGCATTTCCTCCTTCCCCAGGTGTAGCAGTTGCTCAGGATAGGATTAAGGGTGGGGCAACACAAAAAATGAAGTGCCCACCCTAATCCTTCCTCCCAGGTGGAGCAATTGCTGGAGACAGCACCAAAGCAGGGAACCTTTGTCACCAGAAGTGGTGGAGATCTTAGCTATCTACCTGACATTACCATTGCAAGAAGTGAATAGAACAAACAAAAACAGAATAAGGCAAAATCGACGAGAGAGACAAGAGCCTCTGGTTGAATGTTTGGTCGGTACTGTGAGTGTTGAAGATCTCCCTCTTCTCAATAAAGCAAACAGCCAGATACTCTAAATTCGATTTCTGCCTACTCTGCTATAAAAAAAAAAAAATGTATTTCTGCTTAGGAAAGACTTTGTGTAGTTGTGTGGTTTTAAAGCAAAGGTCAAAGGAAATAGAGAGGAAGCAAATATAGGGGAAAACTTTTTTTGTTGTTTTTTCTGATGGTTTTCTAGTATATTTTTCCTGAAAATTTCTATACATCAGAACATATATGAATAAGCTTAATTTGTAGGATTGTAACTAAATGCTATTATTCTCAACAATATTGTTCTAAGAGTGTTTTATCAATGTACCATGTGTGATCAATGCTCTTTCATGGATCTATTATTTACTTAGAGACTCCTTTTTCCTAATGAGACAATGCTCAATGTGTTACCTCATTAATCCTTACAATTTCACTGGGAAGTAAAAATATGAAGATAAAAAAAAATAAGCAAATAACAACAATAATAGCAAATTATTGTTGTTATATTTTTTATATATTCTAGGCACCATATAAAGTAGTTTATATCTACTAATTTATTGAATCCTCACAGCGACCTTATAAAGTGGGACTATTTCCCCATTTTACAGATGAGAAAACTGAGGTTGAGGGAATTTAAATAATCTGTGCACCATCACATAACCATCAGGTTGTGAATTCAACAGCCTGGCTCAAGAAAATAAAATCACCCACTAAATGTTAGCTAATGATAATATTTAATTTACAAATAAAACTTACTTTTCATCTTGTTGATCCCTTTAGGCAGACTGCAAGT
This sequence comes from Lepilemur ruficaudatus, assembly GCA_963574885.1. Lineage (NCBI taxonomy): Eukaryota > Metazoa > Chordata > Mammalia > Primates > Lepilemuridae > Lepilemur > Lepilemur ruficaudatus. Next base: position 26,625 of record CAUYRT010058338.1, on the reverse strand, counting down.
AAACACTAACATGAATTTTCAAAGCTACTTTTTCTAAGCAGGAAACCAAGACTCAAAATGAGTAAACTATGTGCAATGATACTTTCATGCCCTGAACAAGAAGACAGAATTGTCAATCACTCTTCTATTATTCCAACAGTTTTTGTGGTTTTGTCTGGCAGTTCTGTGGGCTGCTTTGTTAACTTTGAGTTGAATCTTCTGATTTTGTCTCTTTGGAGTTTTTAGTATTCTTTATTTTCTGACAATTTCTTATAAATAAAGTAATTTGTATTCAGTATTGTACTGATTGTTTATAGAGTTTGGCTGTAGATAATGGAAATGTCTCTTGTAAAAAAGTATCATTTTATTAAGTGGAAGGTGGGTTTTGTTCTCTTGATAACTTTTTGACATTGAGACTGCCAAAAGAAGATGGATTTGTATTTTAAATGCTTTGAAGTTGGGACAATTTAAATAAGGGAAATTTCCAATGTCTCATTGAGACACAGCAAATTCCTTCATTGCCTGAGGCACACAGAGAAAAAAAGGCTCATTTGAGTTCTACTTTTAAATCTCTTTTAAAGTTATAATGATGGAGTGTTTGTATGTGTTAGGAGTTTTCAGGTATAGTAACATGCTACACTGAAAACCAATAATACGAATGCTAGTTGATAATATCAATATCTTCTTTGGATTTTAATTTTTTTCTTTATTGAAGTATACTTTACATATCATGCCTTTTACTCCGTTTTAAATGTACAATTAAATGATTTTCAGTGAATTTACCGAGGTGTACAGTTAATCACATAAATCAGTTTTAGAGGAATTCCTTTCCCCTATTGAGACCCCTAATTCCGCTCCCCAACTACTTTTCAAGCATATCCCACCCCTCCACAGAGCAAGTGTCTTTTATAAAATCTGGGCAAAGTTTTGTTTGGAAGCAGGAATGATCTTGCTGTTTGTAACTGAGGGTATGAAGTAAAGTTTCAAATGTGGGAATGCCACGAGCAATCTGGATTTGAAAGCTTAGAGGACAGTCAGCTTGCATATTGTTCGGTTTCCTTGGCACTAACCAGAGACGCTTTTTTCCGTATAGTGATATGGGTTTCCTTCCTCCTTTCATCCCTCATTTCCAACACACATATCCTTATACCCCCCCCACATGCTATAATTGGTAAGAAATAAGATTAAAATGCTATTTAGATAAATTTTAGTCAAAGTAAAAATTCAGTGATTTTCTTTTTTGAGTTGTAAGATATTGAGGTTATGTAGTTAATGAGTTGTTTTCAAATGTTGATTTGTTGACACCACTGTATCACATAAGTCAATTATTCCTCTTTCTAATTACTTAATGACTCCCAAACAAGACCCATGATGCTCTAGACCCCTCACATTGTTACCACTGTCTATCTAGGGAGTGAGAAGAACCAGGCTGCCATCATTAGTGGATGTTTTTCTTGTTTCTTCCCCTTTTCTCATAATAAAACACAGGAAAAGGATGTGGACAGCTGAGAGCAAAGGCATTTTCTACTGAAGAGTGCACTGAACTTAACAGGTAGATTTTTGTGTTTTTCAGAAGAGGTGATGGGGAGATCTCCAGGCACATTTGTGCTTCTTGATTAGTTGCTAATTGGTTCACCCACTGTGTGCTGCACTTTCCCTTATACAGCCCAGAGTTTGGATTGGTCTTGCTACCATTTAAGACAGATTTCTGGCTTGCTTGATTGTTTTGTTTTGTAACTTAAAAAAATGGTCCTAAGAGAATATTCTTGTCGTACAAATTTAAAAAAAATGAGGACTCTGAAAAACAAACCATTTGCTATTTATTTTATGCATCACGCAAAGTAACCATGTAGTGGGTCATGGGATATTCAGGACTGGTAATAGAATCAACGTTGAGGCCGGGCGCGGTGGCTCACGCCTGTAATCCTAGCACTCTGGGAGGCCGAGGCGGGCGGATTGCTCAAGGTCAGGAGTTCGAAACCAGCCTGAGCAAGAGCGAAACCCCATCTCTACTAATAATAGAAAGAAATTAATTGGCCAACTAAATATATATAGAAAAAATGAACCAGGCATGGTGGTGCATGTCTGTAGTCCCAGCGACTTGGGAGGCTCAGGCAGAAGGATCACTTGAGCCCAGGAGTTTGAGGTTGTTGTGAGCTAGGCTGATGCCACGGCACTCTAGCTCAGGCAACACAGTGAGACTCTGTCTCAAAAAAAAAAAAAGAAGAATCAACATTGAGGATTGCTCAATTCTGTAATCACAGTATTTACTGATATTTGATAAATCCAGGCTCTCTGAACATGTTGTCTGTTTGACATAGCAGAAAATCAATTCAGAAGTTATGTTGAATTAGCATAAATCTCTTATCTCTCTCAGAATAAAATCTTGGAGTTTTCACCTAGGAATGCGGGGCACTGTCTCGGTCCATTTGGGCTACTCTAACAAATACCATAGACTGGGTGGATTATAAATGTCATAAATTTATTTTTCACAGTTATGGAGCATGGAAATTCCAAGATCAAGGTGCCAGCAGATGTGGTGTCTGGTGAGGACCCATTCCTCATAGACGATGTCTTCTCACTGTGTCTTGTGTGGAGAAGGGGCAAAGAACCTCTTGGACCTCTTTTATAAGGGTACTATCCCATTTATGAGGGCTCTGCCCTAATAACCTAATCACCTTAAAGGTCTTGCCTTCTGTTACCATCACTGTTGGGGGATAGGTTTCAATATATGAATTTTGGGAGGATGCAAACATGCAGATCATAGCTGGCAATATGTGCATGTGAAGTCGTCTATGGCTCAGTCTTTCCCGGCACTGGGGCCTTCTTGCAGAAAGCAGTGTGGTGTAAGGCAAAGAGTACGGCTATGAAGCTAAAGTGAACCCGGATCCAAAATTCAGCTCCCTCCCAATACAATAGTGACTTTTGAGAGGATAGTATGGGAAGATAGCAATGGACAATGTTGAGGCCCTACTAGGTGCCAAGTTCTGTGCTTAGGTATTTTGCATGTATTGTCTCATTTTATCCTTACTCTTGTTCAAGAGATAACTATTATTGAGGTATTTCCAAAAGAAGAGGCTAAAATAATAAGAGATTAAATAATTGGCCTAAGGTGCAGTGCTACTCAGGGGTAGAACTGGGTTTTTGGTTCTAGATCCATTAGAGCCATAGTGGACAGAATAAAGCTCTCTCAACCCCAGAGATATCCACATCTGAATCTCTGGAACTTGTGACTATGTTAGGTTACATGGCAAAGGGGAATTAAGGTTGCAGAAGGAATGAAGGTTGCTAATTAGCTAGCCTTAAAATAGGGTACCATCTTGGATTATTTGGGTGAATTCAGTGGAGTCAAAAGGGTCATTAAAACTGGAAGCAGGCGGCAGAAAAGGAGATCAGAGTGATGTGATGTGAGAAAGACTCTCAACTTTTGCTGGCTTTGAAGATGGATGGAGGAGGAAGGAGTCCCTGAGTCAAAGAATGAGGGCAGCCTCTGGAAGCTGGAAATGCCAAGGAAATATATTCTCCTCTGGAGCCCCCTGAAAGGAACACAGCCAAACCTGCCCTGCCAGCACCATGATTTTGGCCCAGTGAGACCCATTTTGGTCTTCTGGCCCACAGAACTGTGTGTTATCATCTGTATTATTTAAGCTGCTAAGTTTGTGGTGATTAGTTACAGCCTTCATAGAAAACTGGCATAATAGCTGTATCTCTCATGTTCTTTACGTTATACCACAGACCCGCTTGCGGGAGGGTTCAGAGGGTGAGAAAGATTGGGAGATTGCACCTTGGCTGACTTTGCTGGTTGCTCTTGAGGCGCAGGATGGAAAGTGAACATTCTAAATTGTGCCTTTTTCACTGTGCTAACGCATACTAGTTTGAGAATTTGGGGTCCAAGTTTAGGACCACAGATTATCATGGGCTGTTTATCAATGTCTCTCTTCCTTATCCATCAATTCACAAGTAAGTTTTGAATGTTTGTTGTGTATCTAGCGACTCCATGACTTTTTGAAATGTTTTTGAAAATAAGCCATGGGTCCTGGTTATTGAGACCCAGATGTGCTTTGTGCTGGAGATTTCTCCCGGCACAGACATGGTACACACCTGCTGGCTGTTCTCCTGCAGCCTACAGGACGAAGCTGGGCATGACCTTGAGGATTTGAAAGGATCTAAGAAAATGGGAGCTGTACTTCACCGATTTCCCAAAAATAATGGAGCAGAGGGAGCATCAGCTGTAGAGGAAAGATTAACAGCTTCTTGCAGGAGAATGTTTTTGTGCTTTATACAAAGTAAAATTGCATTGAAACTACTCCAGGTTACTGTTCTGTGAAAGGCAAAGGACAAAATTACAGAAAGCTACTTTGCTGAATAAGAGAAGATGACATCTATTATATCATGCATTTTTATAGATGAATTGCTCATTTTTATGGGTTTGGCATTTTTTTCAACATAGAAGTATTTGGGATGGGATCTTTTTTTTTTTCCTATAGGAAAGTGGAAAGGATTAATTAAGTTTATAATTGCTTAATATAAAAATTAATAGAAATTTTAACAAAAGTGCAGCCATAACAGAATTTAAATTCATTGTCATTTCTGCTCATAACTTCATCCTAAATAGTTGATATTAATGAATAAGAAACTTTAGAAGCTTTACTGTAGTTCTAGCCCCTAGTGTAATATCTGCAATGAGTAGGTTCTCAGTGAATATTTGCTAGAAGAATGAAGGATGAATGAATGAATAAATGAATGGTTGGTATAGTCATTGTTACCTTTTCCAATATGAATATTTCAGAGTTCTATTATATATTGATATCAAAATATACAAACTGCATACAAAAATGATACCTGATGTCACACCTACCATGTTTTCTGCTGCTTCAATTAAAAACTGAAGATTTTATAAGCAACTGCTTATCTGCCATGAATATCTATAGATGGAGAACATATTGGTGCAATTCTTTATTATTCTTTAGTATAGATCTAATGGAAAATACAGTAACTGGAGTACAGTCAACCCCTGAAACTCATGCTTCTGGAAATTCAGTGTTCAAAAATATGTATTATTAACTTTCAGGTTTAGGTACTGGGTTTCTATAACTGTGCTTAAGATTCTACTCCCTGGTATATGTGGACAGTGTGCTTTATTTAACAAATCAGAACCCCTTTGTGAAAGAGCTGAGCCTGTTTTTAGTAATCATATACATATTTGGTCCTCAGGACACTTAAAACAAATATTGGCAGGATGAGTCCTTATAAACCATCAACAAAACCATATTTTCTGTTTGAAAAATCAAAGTTGTCCTGGTGAAAGCAATGCTTTGTATTAGTTGTACCTTAGAACTATGAACACCCAAAACATTTTGTCTCTGGAAGACAAGTGGCTTATTGTTGGGTCACATCCAGTGAGGACTTAGTGTCTTGGTATTGTATTTCGGTAGTGTTGCCCTTTTGGGCTAGGATGTGAAGGCATTAACTTCTTTGGATGGTAGCTATTGCTTTAGGGTTAGGTACTCCAATATTGTTGACTCCTTTCTGTATTTTTGTATATTGAGTATAGAGTACTATAGAATTGATTTTGACTTACAATAATGACAGCCAACACTTTTGAGAATTTCCTATGTGCCTACTAGACATAGAGGCAAGTGCTTTATATTCATTATTATATTGAATTTTATTGAATCCTTTCATGATAACTTTCCTCATTTAAATGTTATTTAAATAATGCTCCCAGTGTCCTATGGCTAGAATTTAGTTCAGTTAGGGATCAAACCTACAGTGTTTGATTTCAAGCTCATACTCTTAACACTTTTATTCTTTTTTAACTTTTCTGACAACAATGTTCTGACATTAGCACTTCCCATTTACTAAAACTAAAAGTATTAAGATCTAATACATTTAGATCTAAGCATTTCTAGAAGAAATTTAACTAAGATTTGAATACATTCATTTGGACTTTAAAGAGTATATTAAGTCTAAGAATAAAGCAGGCAAAAATTGCCTGTCTCCCTCTTGCACTAGACTATGTGAAAGCTACACTTGCTTGTCAACATGGGAAAATACCTTTTTCTCCCCTTATCCCATTTATTGGCTACTGCGCCCACTCACTTCCTGGCTAAGCAGAGGATTCGGGATTCACCGGGGGCCCGGACTGCCTGATGTCAGATGCAATGGAAAGCTGGAGAGAAGATGCAGGAACCTGTCTCGTGACACAAGGGTAGTGGCCAGGTTGAGAGTCACGCCTTAATCTTTCTAAAAACTTGTAAAACTTGATTCAAGATCACTGTTTTCAAAAGCTGGTTTCAAAAAAAAAAAAAAAAACATGTCGAAGGAACCTAGAATCAAAGGAGAAAGATACTTTCACTCTCTGGGAATTAATTAAAGACAGTTTAGTATGTGTCTCATCTTAACAATTGTTCCTAAATGGATTAAGCTGTTGCCTGTGTCACCACTGCAGTTACGATTGCACTTAGCAAAGCAGCATTAAATATTGAATGAGCCAGTGTTAGGGACAGTTCAAATATTACTTGATGTAGCAAAGCGTAGTGGTTCCTGATATATCTCTTGAACGCTTTCAGGTCTAGAGTGAACTTTTAATCTTGCTTAGATTTTGAATGACCTTTTTCACATGGGCAAAGAATCTCAGCACTGTATACAGAATGTGTAAGTTTGTTTTTATATTTCTCTGCAGTCATACATACAACTTCTTTCACTATACATGCAGTGTATGTGCATGTATGTGTATGTGTATGTATATATACATATACATATGTACACACATATGTATAAATATATGTGTATATATTTTAAACTAGTTCTACCCTTTTTGCTTCTCAGTGTGTTGTACCATATGGTGTATAGCATCATGCCAAAAGATAAAAATATTTCTAGAACATATGAAATCACCAGTTAACTGAAGAAGGGTAACGACTTTTGACCGCAGCATTTGTGATACTGATGTATTTGCAGGCAATAGTGCATGGCATAATATCCACAATTTAAAAAAGAGGACATATTTTAAAGTTAAAATGACTCTTCCTTTTTAAGAGAAAGAATCCAAAAATAAAGTCTTTGAAAATTTTATTTTTCTATAGAGATTTATTCAAAACAGTGTTTTCTTTCTATATCGAAATTCTCCATATCCGTTTATGGAACTTGCCCCTCTTATTTTAATCTCTAGAGTTACCGTACAGTTTGGCTCTGTAAGTTTTCAAAAGAAGAAACCTTGGAGATGAAACCTGCTGCCGGGGGATGGAGTCTTTGGGTCATAGGTAACATGGCCACCACACAGTTTTTCTAACTTACTCCATGAGTGGGGCATTTTAACCAATGAAGAGAGCTATAGATCAGATTTCACAGCATTCCTAGGCGCTGTGGAGGAAAGTTGTAATAACAGTGTGATTCAGGCTGTTTCTTCCTCATCAATAGGTACTAATAATAAAGGGTCTGCAAGTGGCCCAGGACATGCCTGATTGTGCTGCTCAGATTTTATTTATTTTGGGTCTCAAGTAGGCTTGTGTTTCTTGGTGCCATCTTGAGTATTGTTTTCAACTACTTAATTAAACAAAAATGCAGGGGAAAGTTACATAGTTAATTTCCTAGCTAAGGATTGAGTATATTTTTTTACTAGAGGGATAAACTATCACATGAAATAGAGTAAGTGATGCCGCTGTGAAATTCTGGGCAGCAGCTCTGTAAATAGAGCCCATGTTACATCTTAACTTTTCTTACTTTTCATGTCTTCACTAATTGTGATTATTCATCCTTTTTTGTATTTAATCACTGCTCATAATTGTCTTTCTTTTTTTTAACAAGATGACACTACCTGGGCTTAGTTTCTATAGGGTAGATCTATAATAGAAAAGATTTCTTACCCCACTTATTGCTAACTTCATGGATGAGACCCCAATAACAGAAGATAAATTCACAATAGAAAAGCATACATATGTATTCAGTGTAAGTTTTATGTGACATGGGAGCCTTCAGAAGTGAAGACCCAAAGGAACAGGAAATTCTGTGTATTTTTATAGCAAGTGTGATGAAGAGTGGACATTTGTGCAGAAGTATTACTGAGCCAAGGGGGCATGATCTAATGGCGACAGACTAGGGGCACTTAGCAAGTCCCACTCGGGTTCTTCTTGCCATCTCTCTGTCTTTGAGGATAAGGGTGTCCTTTCCTCTGGGAGGGTTCCTCTGGAATGAAAGTCTTATGACCCACTTTAGAGGAAGGCCAGCTAGGTCTTAAGACCTGCTTCAGGGGAGAAGGTGTGAGGGAAAGGTGACAGAGACCTTCCTGTTTCTGCTGTTTTCTCAAATGCCAAGGTAACGTATTTTGGGGTAGCATGTCCTGAACCCTATCACTGGCTATAGTACATCATATTAATGCCTCTCCTCATTTTATGTTTATTGTTTTCTTATAAAAAGGAACACATGATTGAAGAGCCTTAAGCTCTACATTTTTATGATAGGGTGAGAGGGCTTGTAAGTATTTTAGGATAGTGTTCCAATCTGTAGGACATCTCATGACCTGTATAGAAAATTTATAATAATGCTAGATATTTAATCCTAAAAAAATTGGTTGTTTCTTTATTTGTCAACAACTTGAACAAAGTTTTGTAACTGAATTTAGGATATGTACAGGTTCATTTGCAAATCCACCTCCCTCCTTAGAAGAGATAGTTATCAATAAAAAGAAAAACAAGAAACATGCAAAGATACTGTTTCTATCACAGGATGACTTTAGAAAAGGACTAACGTTTTGGTTGCATCCACAGCATACTTTTTTTATTTTTATTTTTCACATGTTACTTTTTGCAGGGTCCCTGAAACATTGATAAGATCAGATAAAGACAATCCGTGACAGTAAGTGATTTCCTCTTCCAACTGGTGTTTCCAAGCCTTCATTGGAATGTTCCAGTTACAGCCGGGTCAAGAAAACAACTAAGAATACTTCTCCATATTGAAAGAGAAAAACCGAGACCATGATACTGCTTATGAAATAAGCAATAATGGACTTACCGCAGCACAGGAAATGGCATGATAACATTTGCCACCAACTTTCTCTGAGCTTCAATTTTCTCATCTATAAATGAGAAAACTGGACTAGATAATCACTTTGGAATGATAGGATTCTACAAGGTCATTACCATTCTCAAATTGACTCCCCCAACCCTGTATGTTTCAGCTATATGGAATGGACCTGTCCTCAAACACATCGTGCCTTTTTCTAACCCCTTTGCAATATCGATCTTTCTGCCCTTTTAGACCCAGAATAAATGCTCCATCCTCTTTGGAATTTTCCTAGCTCTCTCCTAGGAAAAGTTCACTGTCTCTTCCCCTAGCACCTCAGAATTCACATCACAATATAGTATAATTATTAGTTAGTATACATCGTGCCCCCCCAGCCAGTGTATCAGCAGCTTGTATAGGAATCAGGGTCTGCTTTTTATTCATCTCGGTGTCCTTTGTCTGACACATTGCAGGTCATCAACAAGTAACACATTAATAATGAAGAAAAGTACTGTCCTTAAATAGAACCAGTGATCATCATCAGATGGAAAACAAAGCCTGTGGACAATTTTCCTTGTTATTGGTTTACAAAATGCTGAGAAACCTGACATACAACTTACCATAAGGAATAGGACTCATGGCTACACAAATCAGAGCTGAGCTGCTTATTGGAACTTCCTCTTAGGCCACTCGTTAAGTAACGAGCAGTTTTCAGAACCCAACATATCAGGATCACAAGACCCTGAATCCCAGAGTGAGTTCAGGGCCATGAGAAACATCTCATTTCTGAAGGTCGAGAATAATGCTGTTTCCGAGAACTAGGGGAAGTTGGGTTTTTTTTGTTTTGTTTTGTTTTTGGTGAGAGTGGCTAAGGATATTTGGAACTCTGAATCACAGACAGAAACTCAGATGAGATAAGAACTCAATTCAGAGAGAAGAAGTCCAGTTACAAAAACAAATTGGATGAAACTCTTGTTACAGAAAGAAAACAGGGAGGTGAGGAATTTGACCATCCATATTCACACTTGTTTAGAATATGACAGAGTGATTACGAGCAAGGGCTTAAGAATCAGAGAGATAAGGAGGGGTTTGACTACTAGTTCTCCTACTGATTTGAGGCAAGACTTCCCAGAAGTTATTTTACCTCCGAGAATAGAAGAAGTTTTGGAGGCAGATGGCTGATTTTGGCAAGGTTTCATTGCCCAGACCCTTGAAGGAAAACAGATATGCACTATTCAGTAAATACTTATTGAACTCCTACAATATGGAAAACCCTGAGGCAAATAGAAAGTGGAATAAGTTCCAATTTCTGCCACTAACAAGGTTATAGCTGAGTTAGGAAGACATGTATAAATAGGTCCCAATCTTCCAATGTTCACACTTCCATGCCCTATTAATTCAGGATTGCTTAACACCTATATTTGTCAGTGTTTTCACATTTATTTTCTTTCACATGTGCCCGTAAGGTTGTGACTTTCACTGTAAGGAGAGTGGAGGCTACTGGTGTCAACTGATACTATCAACATGACTTTTCCAACAATCGCCAAAGCAAAAGAAAGAAACTATTCCACCCTAATTTCCATTTCCCAAATCCATTAGCCTTCACTTACATGTGTTCCTCTCAGTTCAAGTCAACTGATATTTATTGGCTACCTATTGTATGCATGTTATGTTAGCTATTGGCTATGAAGAAATGAAAGTCAGTTTCTGTTCTCAAGGAACCCAAAATCTATAGAGATATATAAATAATCCAGCAATGCCATCACACAGTGTGCTAGGTAATCAGAATAGAGATAAGCTACAGAAAAACAATTGTTGATAGTGGGGCTGGATTGGAGACATCTTTAGGAGCAGGAATTACTAAATGTGGTATTGGATTGGATGTGGAAAGAGGGAAGGAGAGAGGGAAGATGTAAGAATGAATTAGGCTCCTGGTCTGAATGAATGTGACTAGGTGTTATGGTTTGGATGTGTTCTCTGAAAGCTCATGCCTTGGAAACTTAATTCTTCTCTCTTTGTGAATAGATTAGTGTTGGCCCTGCCCTCATGAATGGATTAATGGATTAATGAGGTTCTCTGGCCTCGTGAATGGACTAATGCCACTATCACAGGAGTGACTATGTTACAAAAGTGAGCTCTCTCTGGCTCACTTGTTCTTGTCCTCTTGTCCTACGATGCCCCCCGCCATGTTATAACACAGCAAGAAGGTTATCACCAGATCTTGGCGCCATGCTCTTGGACTTGCCAGCCTGCAGAACTGTGAGCTTAATAAACTTCTTTTCTTCATAAACTATCCAGTCTGTGATATTCTTTGATACCAACAGAAAACTGACTAAGATACTGGGTCATTCAACAAAGTAGACACTGCTTAAAAAGATTAGTTTTGGGGCTAAGAGGATGAGCTTACTTTGTTGAACATTTAGAATGTGCAGTGTCTATGAGATACCTTGTTGTAATATTATCTTTGGCAATTGTATACATGGACAATAGAAGGCTGAAGGGTGGGCATGTTACTTAAGAGTCTTTTACTTTATATTTTTCCAAACTGCAATTGATAAGGAAGATTCTGCTTATCTAAGGTTCTGAAGTTGTAAAGATATGGGCCTGGAAATGGCAAGCGGCCATTTGCCCCATCTTGAGAGAAGCAAGTCTGTATTAGGAGAAATTAAAGCTGATAATTGTTAAAGAAACAAACAACACCAGCAACAACAAAAACAAAAACAGAGAGGGTAGCTGAAGATCATCCTTATTCATTCATTCAATAAATATTTATTCAGTGTCAAATGTTTATCAGGCATTGTTTTAGATGCCTGGAAAATACCAGAGAATTAAATAAACAAACAAACAAACAAAAAAAAAACTACTTCACTTATGGATTTCATATTATAATCAGATAGTAATTGATTTTTTTATGATTTTAAATATTTTTATTTAAGTATATTACACATTTTTATAAGCAATGCACATGCAGACAGTTATTTTTGCTAGAAGCAGAAATTAAGGATAATTCATTAATTTGCTACAAAGCCTTGAGTAACATGAATATCATATTACTTTGTCTACCTGTGATCTTTTTTTTTTATTATTTCAGAATATTACAGGGATACAAATGTTTTGGTTACATAGATTGCTTTTGTACTGTTTAAGTCTCTTCTCTGCCACCTGCATGATTTCCATTGAGTTTTCCTTCCATCTGTGCACATGAGTGCTGATCAGTTAGTTCCAATTTAATAGTGAGTACATGTGGTGTTTACTTTCCCATTCTTGCAATACTTCACGTAGGAGAATGGCCTCCAGTTCCATGCAGATTGTTGCAAGAAGTATTAAGTCATTTTTTATGGCTGAGTAGTACTCCATAGTGTACATATACCACATTTTATTAAACCACTTATGAATTGCTGGACACTTGGATTGATTCCGCTTCTTTGCAATTGTGAATTGTGCTGCAATAAACATCCTAGTTTCTTTTTGATAAAATGACTCCTTTTTCTTTGGGTAAATACCCAGTAGTGGGATTGCTGGATCAAATGATAAGTCTACTTTTAGCTCTTAGAAGACTCTCCATACTATTTCTCATAGAGGTTACACTAGTTTGAAGTCTCACCAATAGTGTATAATTGTTCCTTTCTCTCTGCATCCATGCCAGCATCTATTGTTTGGATACTTTTTTTATAAAAGCCATTCTCATTTGAGTTAGATGATACCTCATTGTGGTTTTGATTTGCATTTCTCTGACAATTAGTAATGTTGAGCATTTTTTCCTATCTTTATTGGCCATTAGTCTATCCTCTTTTGAAAAGCTTCTGTTCATATCTTGTGCCTACTTTTTAATTTTTTTTTTAATTTTTTCTTGCTGATTTGCTTGAGTTCTTTGTAGATTCTAGTTATTAGCCCTTTATTGGATGTATGGCTTGTGAATATTTTCTCCCGTTCCGTACATTATTTGTTTGGTCCTTTGATTGTTTCCTCAGCTGTGCAGAAACTTTTTAATCAAGTCCCAGTTAGTTATATATTTTTGTTGTTGCTGTGATTGCCATTGGGGTCTTCTTCATAAATTCTTTGCCTAAGCTGATATCTAGAAGAGTTTTTCCAATATTTTCTTCTAGAATTCTTATAGTTTCATGTCTTAAATTTAAGTCTGTTATTCATCTTGAATGAATTTTTATAAATGGTGAGAGATCTCGATCTTGTTTCAATCTTCTACCTGTGAGTCTTCAGTTTTCCCAGAATCATTTATTGAATAGGGATTCTTTTCCCCAGTGTGTATTATTGTATGCTTTGTCAAAGATCAGATGGCAATACATGAATAGTTTTATATCTGGGTTGTCTGTTCTGTTCCATCGGTCTATGTCTCTATTTTTGTGCCAGTACCATGCTGTTTTGGTTACTGTAGTAGCCTTGTAGTATAGCTTAAAGTTTGGTAAAGTTATGTCTCCAGATTTGTTCCTTTTGCTTAAGGTTCCTTTGGCTATTTGGGCTTTTTTCTGGGGTGTATTCACTTTGTACTCATCAAACTAAACTCTTACGAATTGTGCACTTTTATTATGTATATTATAAATCAATTTAAAAGAATACTAAAAATATGATTATTTGTTCCTGTTCATGGACAAATGGAAGATCAAGTTTAAACCTCTACATCATCATGTATGCTGAATTATTTCACCCTGGAAGGTTATTAAGGTAAATGATACCTAATTTTCACCTTGGATATAAAAATTCTCAGTAAAGTACTCATGGAATATTAATTTTAAGCAAATAAATTTTCTGGTAAGGACTGTGAGAAACCTGGTTAGAAAATGCCCTCCTAAATAACCGAGTTGACTTGTGGTATAGGGGTATTTGCTATAAGCCAGAAAATGCAGGGGAATATTAAACAAAAATCAAGACTCTAGGTGTACAACACTGAATTTGAAAGTAGCCTTTCTAACACAGAATCAACAACAATAATGAAACCAATACAACAGACAAGCACAACTAATAATTTAATCACACACCTCTCATTTTATTCCCAATGCTCTTTCAGTTGTATTTAGTGAGAGTAACACTCCCCTACCCCTAGATGAAAGCTTCAGCAAAGCTTTTCTACTCACTTTATGTATCAGACAGTCCTATTTTTACTTGAAATCATGAACAAGTCTCAATTCAAGCCTAAAATGCCCAGTCCAATATATTAACCAAAACACACTACTACGTGTTTGAATGTCAAATCTCCTCTTCCACAGCCCAGGCCTGCTTCAGGTTGAAAGGCAGAAGCGGAAAAGGTGGTATGTGCAGCTTCCTGTTTCACTACCTAGAGCAGATACTCCCTCCCCTTCCCCTTGCCAGGTGGCTTCTGAGTATCCAGGGTAAGGGCAGAGAGAGGAGCGGGTAAAGGATGGAAAGAGTGTCCTTAGATTGGCACCAATGTCAGCAACTTCACACTCTGAGCCTGCTGGCAGACCCTCAAGCTGATTCTTCTCTCTTGACACTCAAGCAGGCTCTTTGGAGCTTCCCCGTCACTGCAGGATCTCTCACTGCAGTTGCTAAGATGCAGGTCTTTCCCAGGCTGCCTACACCCAATCACCTCTCAGCTTCTGCTTCTTGGGCAATTCACCCATCACACTCTCCCTCATCCTCTTGCAGAAGCCCTCTTGGGCAAAACCCACACCTCCAGTCCATCAATCTATAGTCCCCTGGCACTTTTGCTAATATAAGAGACACACTGTGGTCCTGAGATAACACTCACACACCCCTTGCCCTGCCAATCAATTACAGGGAGGGGAAGCTGCTGCCCTGAGGCACCTCTATCCTACTACCACAGCTGCTTTAGGCTTTGCAGGCTGAGTCAGACACCTGTGTTCTAGCCTCCCAACTGCAGAGAGCAGAAAGCAAGTTCTCAGAGTGGCCTTCCTAAAGCTCCCTCTCACTAGGTTTGGAGTCCCACTCATCAGCCCAGGAAGAAAGAGAGTTCTCATAGTGTGCCAACAGCTTTCTCTAAAAGCAAAATGCCCTCACCAAATCCTTCTTCCTTTCCACTCCTTGTATTCTTTTTAAATCATTAACAAGCTGAGAGATCTGAGGGCAACAGGACCTGTCTTTGATCAATTCCTATGTCAACTCTAGGTACAGGGATCTGTCTTCGGAATTTACTTCCATTGTATCTTGATAACCTCAGTCAAAAATTCCATTTTAACATTCTGTTATATTCACATTTGTTGAGCCAAGCACTATGCTAAGCACTATTACATTACTTCCTTGTCTCCTCATAACAGTCATATAAGGTAGTTATTATTAGGTAATAAAAGTGAGTAGGTGCTACTACCAGAATTCAAACATGGGGCCTGTGACTCTAAGATTCTTTACCACCAGTGAATTTCAGACAGTAGATCCAGTTGTCTAATAAGACACCTGCAGTTCATTACAATAAAATTACGTCCTCTGCATAGAGGAAAGAGTTTTACTTTCAGACCTTTACACTAAAATACAGAGGGCAAGAGTACATTTAGCTACTCCAAAAACAATATCAATTTCTGAAATTACAATTTTTTAAGTATCTGGGACTCATCCTTGTACTCTGATCCGTCATGTTACCACTGCCACTGCTTGACTCCTGGGGCAGGGTTAATTACTGCATAATAATCATCAAATAGTTGGCTTTATTAGGGTATGGAGCTTAGCCCATAATAGATTTCTGTATATGGATTATAAGGCTAACAAAAAGTCGTAGAGAGCTGTAAACAATATCATGGTAGTCCCAATTCACTTCTCCACAAAGTAATAAAAGTAAAAGGATAGCTAAATCTAAAGTACACCTGCAATTTATATGAATTATTGGCCTGAAAATTTAAGCCTTGCCATCTATCAAAAAAAAAGTTCATAAATTATAGCGGCTATGTCTGGCAAGCCAACAGGTCTGTAACTATAAATGACTGGAAGTGATAAAAAGAATTCCCCTTTTTAATACAAGATGGACCATCTTCTGGTTCCAAATTGAAATGGGCTACATGGAAATTAAACTTACAAGTTCCCTCTTAGTGCACCATAAAAGATCTAATGGTTTCCAAGATAGAGACTAAAGTAAATAGATGACAGAGAGGTTAAAGCACTCCTTGTGATTTTCTTAATAAGGGATGCAAATCACAATGATTGATATGGCTTTGGCAATTGCTATTGATAATAAAGCAAGCCTAAATAAGTGTTTGCCAGATCTCTGTAGATACAGGTTTAAACGTTCAACTGTAAAAACCAATACTTGGCAATACATCCCGAGTTTACAAGCACAATAAGAGCAATTTTCTTTAATAGAAAAAGCAATAGACTAGGAGATGGGAGACTTAAGTTACAATTTAAGTAGTATATGACCAAAAAATGTCATTTTCACTGGGCCTTGATTTTTCATCATTAAAATTTTTTAAAAAGTAAGCTTCTAAAAAATCTCCAAATTTTCAAATGTTTCCACCTTAGTGTTCAAACATTTCTGATAACCGTTGCTTTCTCTCCTTGAACTCCAATCTCTTTTTGTAGTCCTTTCATAAAATTTAAGTAATTCTCTCTCACCTTAGAGCTTTTGACTCCCACTTGAATGCTTTTCCTATGAATCTTCTAGAAGCTGGCCCTTTCTTTCCTATCTCAATTTCAATCCTCAGAGCCAGCCTTTCCTATCCACCCAGATACTCCTTTCTATCATATAACCCTATTTAATTGTGAAGTAGAAGTACCTCTGTGAGGGCAGGGGTTCTGCTGTCATGATCCAATAACTAGTCAGAGCTTGGCACAAAGTAACAACTAACATAAACATCTACTAAATGAATTAATGATGCACTAACTCTTGTATATAAAGTGAAATATAAGTTTCTGAAGTGTCTGCTACAACATTAATTAGGTAATTATACAAATACTTTCCAGACTTAACAAGACTTCCCTGGAATCTTATTTTAAAAGAGAAAAAAAATAAACTTGGCCTCAGGATGCAAACACTATTAGAGGATAGTCATTCAAGTCAATATCTAATTTCTTGATTTTTAAAACATAATGCAGAAATAATTTTTCCATCTCTAACTAGCATTATGGGCATTTATATATAGTTCATTCAGGTTTTCAATCTGAACAGGACTTACATATGTTATTTAAAAAATTAGACCACAAAAGGTACATCAGGTAGACTTAATATATTGTAGTCAGAATGAAGGCACTTTTAATATTGCATGTAATCATGAATAACTAAGTACAAAATGTATAACTGTTTTTAAAAGTGATTTTAATTTGTTAGTGGTGAATCCACACACTTGAAAATTGTCATTCCTAATAAAGATTGAATTCAGGGGTCTCAGAACTAGGGAGAAATGCATTTTCCATCCCTTTTCTAGTTTGTTGTGATCTTTATTATTGAACCAAACCTATTCCAAATACCTACAGACTATCAGCAAATGATAATGCACGTGCCATTCTTATTGTGAACTACTGTAAGGTCAGATTGGTTAAGCATTTTAGCAGTTCAACTGCAAAAAATGAAAGGCTAACCATAAAATAAAATGGAATTATTCTATCAATAAAGTCACTGACAACATGATCGAATTGAGCTAAAAGATCTGGGATCCCGAGTTTGCATCTTTACCCTCATTTATGCTGTTTGACCTAGGCAGAAACGTTTTACCTGTCAATTGATTAATCTACCAGAACATGTCCAAGAATTAGGGTACATTGCAGAGATGTAGGTAAGCACCCGTGAGGAGTATAATAAAGATGTGTTTCATGTTGGAAGAATTCAGCTATTCTGCACATTAACTTCTATATGGACTATACCCCACGTCACCTGATTATGTGGCCACTTTCACTCCCAGAGTAACTGATTCAGAGGGATCCATGTGATCTAGGTGGGGTCTACTGATTTCAATCCTATTTACCAGGTACAAATGTATTTATATGTAGTTGGTGACAGATATAGAAGCCCAGCTTTCTTCTAATGACAAGGTCTTATTTTTAAGTCCTTTCATAAAACTTAAGTAATTCTCACCTTCAGGCTCTTGATGGTAGAAAAGGGTTTGTTTGCCACTACTTAAAGCAGTGCTATGTGATTTTACCATAAAGTACTCTCAAAAAACTCTGTCCCAACTCTACCATACCAGTAGCATATTATTCAGAACATATTAAATAATTATGAAATCCAAGATATTCCAAAATCAGATTTCTAAAAGACAGAACCTCCAACTAATTTAGAGATACAATATAAAGTCAGAGGCTGCATCTGCAAGACACAATGACGTCTAGTCGGCTCTCTGAAAAATGTCAGTATAATAAGCAGTTTGGTATTTTACAGATAAACAAATGGTTGATTGTGCAGATTTTCATTTTTCAGCTGGTCTTCTGACATCATCTGGGCATAGCCTTATTTCTACTGAGTGATAATAATCTATTCCCATAGTGAGTAAAACAATATGACTTTGTTGATTTAGCAAAGGATTGAAAATCAAGAACTCACTGCCCTAATCTTATTCTGCCAGTAATTTGTTCTTTGACCTTAGGCAAGGAATTTCATTTCAGTTTCCTTATCTAGAAAATGAGAATAATGATCTTATCTATATACTCCCACAGGGATAGTTTGAGTGTCATTGTTCACAAAGGAGGATAGATATTTCTATATGCAATGTGTGAGTACTGTATTACAATATCAGTATTGTCAAATAGCATTGTCAACAAAAGAGAGGAACTTCCAAAGTAACACTTTCCACTTTTTGCACAATAATAGCTACGTAACACTGTGGCTACCAAACATATTAAGCAAAGAAATTGCTGTTAATTCTGTGTGAGAGAACTTCTGCACTTGTAAATCCCTGTTTATTTGGTTTGTTTCTGGAAGGCTGGTTTGTACTTTTCAAAACAATGACTAAGACAGCCACGATGGCTCTCCCTATACCATCGCCTCCAAAATCATGCCAAGATAGTTCTACCCCAACGAGTTAATAACATTTAAATGAGTTAATATGTTGTATCCCCCATTAAAACAGAATTCAAGACACATACTCATTTTACACTGAATTCTGCTTGACAGCAAATAGAGTAGGATTCCAGTATGAGTAGTTCTGAGAGGAGAATGTTCATCTGTCTTAAAATATTAAAGTGCCATCATGTTGAAAAGTTGTTCTCTCCTTTTATAGGAAAATTTAAAAAAATCACTTCGACCAAAGGAAACACAGGGAAATGACTCCTTTTATGCATATAACTCAACTAGCAGGTCCCAAATGACACCTGGCTCCCAGAGTGTTGTGGACACTGGGCAGTAAGTTTTACTGTTAAACTGGTGGACTGAGTTCGGTGAAGATCCATTAAGAAAATGTCTACATTAGTTGACTCTAAAAAGCTTACTAAAAAGGCTTTTTGAGGATACATCTGTTAGCTCCCATGTCCTGGGATCTTTCAGAATTGTTATTGGTCTAAAAGCTCAAGCTGAGGTTCCTTCACAGTCCATGGCAACATAATCAGTAACCCTTACAGGGAAAAATTGACTATCTCTTCCATTTTATATAGCACAGAAATCATGAGCCTGAACCATATATCTGTTGAAATTCGTATCACATTTTTGAGAAAAAATATTGTTCTTATTCTCAAGACCCCTATAGTCCAACCCCTTAAAGAAAAAGCCAACCCCCTATAAAGGTGGTTTCTAAATGTTCAGAATAGAATGTTAGTTCTATTGTGTATATATCTGGTATCCAAAGCAAATAAGTACTTCTTTAATTAACATACATGATTACAATATTCAATATTTTTTCTGCTAATTTGATTGAAAATTGTCTGTACAATTTCACATGAAAATAACATTTGCAGCATCTGACACTGTAGAGAAACACCCTAAGAAATAACTTGACTCTATTCCTCTCAGGACTCTAACTTCTCACTTGGTATTATATCTGCAATAAATCACCAGGAATTAATATACTCAGATTACATTATCTCAGTTTCCAACAGAAAATCTTTCACTGTGTTAAGATATAATGTGGCATTAGACCTAGTGTGTCTACTTTCAAAACTTACCCTAAGGAAATAAGCCAAATATTTATATGCATTTATTTAGTTATATCCCTACCTTGTTCCAGGAAGGTTGGAAGGCTTGCATAAATTACAAAATGCCTCAAAATAAAACAAAATTTAAAGTAAGTGCATGAAGAAAATGAGACAACAGGTAAAGGGAAGGATGACGACTGTAGGAACAGGGCTGGTATGCTTTACACCGGTCTCTTCAGACGCCAGTCCGTGTTCCCAAGATGTGGGCCAAAGTTTGGGTCTGTGCCTTTCCAGCAGCTCACGGGAAAGAGGGAAACACATTCAGTTACCTGATTCCATGAAGAAAATACTAACAAACTATTACTCAAAACACACACACACATACACTACATAGTAATCTGCCAAATAACGATGCTTTAGTCAAGAGCAAACCGCACATGTGACTGTGGTTCCATAAGATTATAATGCAGCTGAAAAATTCCTATCACATAGTGACCTTGTAACCATCCAAAGTTGTGGGACAAGGCATTATTGACATGTCTGTGGTAGTACTGGTGTAACCTACTGCACCAGTAGGTTACTGGTGTAACCTACTGTCAGGTAAAAGTATAGCACACACAATTATGTACAGTACATAATACTTGATAATTAATGACTATGAGGTTGGTTTATGTATTTACTATGCTATACTTTTTATCATTATTTTAGAGTGTACTCCTACTTATTTTTTTAAAACATTAACTGTAAAACAGCCTCAGGCATGTCCTTCAGGAGTTATTCCGGAAGCAGGCACTGTTACCACAGGAGATGACAGCTCCATGTGTGTTGCTGCTCCTGACGACCCCCCAGTGGAACAAAATGTGAGAATGGAGGACAGTGACATTGATGATCCCAACCCTCTGTAGGCCTAGGTTAACGCATGTGTTTGTGTCTTAGCGTTTTTTTGTTGTTGTTGATTGTTTGATTGTTTGTTTGTTTGTTTGTTTTGAGACAGAGTCTCACTCTGTTGCCCGGGCTAGAGTGCCATGGCGTCAGCCTAGCTCACAGCAACCTCAAACTCCTGGGCTCAAGCGATCCTCCTGCCTCGGCCTTCCGAGTAGCTGGGACTACAGGTATGTGCCACTGTGCCCAGTTTATTTTTTCTATATTTTTAGTTGTCCAATTAATTTCTTTCTATTTTCAGTAGAGACGGGGTCTCGCTCTTGCTCAGGCTGGTTTCGAGCTCCTGACCTTGAGCAATCCACCGGCCTCGGCCTCCCAGAGTGCTAAGATTACAGGCATGAGCCACCGCGCCCGGCCTGTGTCTTAGTTCTTAACAAAAGTTTAAAAAGTAAAAAAATAAAAAATAATTTTAAATAGAAAAAAAGCTTATAGTTAAGGATATAAAAAATATTTTTATAAAGTTGTATAATGTGTTTACATTTTAAGCTAAGTGTTATTACGAAAGAGCAAAAAAGTGTTTAAAAAAATTTAAGGGTTTATAATGTAAATAAGTTACAGTATGCTCAGGTTAATTTATTATTGGAGAAAAAAACATTTTTAATAAATTTATGGTGGTCTAAGTATTCAGTATTTATAAAGTCTACAGTAGTGTACAGTAGTGTTCTAGGCCTTCACATTCACTCACTCACCCAGAGCCACTTCCGGTCCTGAATGCTTCCTTCATGGTAAGTGTCCGCTATAAGTGTACCATTTTTTATCTTTTACACTGTATTTTTACTATACCTTTCTGTGTTCAGATATGTTTAGAAACACAAATGCTTAACCACTGTGTTACAACTGCCTACAGTATTCAGTATAGCAACATATATAGGTCTGTAGCCTACGAACAATAGTCTATACCATATAGGCTAGGTGTGTAGTAGGCTATAGGATATGGGCTTATGTAAGTACACTCTGTGATGTCCACACACTGATGAAACTGCCTAATTACATTCTTAGAATGTGTCCCTGTTGTTAAGTGATGCATGACTGTATTTCTGATAAAATGAGAGAGAAATTTCTCACATATGTGTCTTTGTAAAGAAAACACAGAAAATGTAATGAGCGATATCATCATTAACATTCTTAGCAGTAAATACACGGATACATTGCAAAGAACTGGTTCTTACAACATCCATGAACGTGGGCCAATTTCCAACATGAAATTCAGTAAAAGCATTTGTATGGGAAACAAACAACATAGTTCATCACTCAAAAGAGGAAAAGCAATATTCATAAGGATGTTTACTGCAGCATTTTATAGGATTAAATGACTGCTAAAGTATAGTAAATCTGAAAGTTAGGAGTCAATTATAAAAATTGTATAATTGTAAAAATTATCTAGCAGTAAGAAAAATATATATAATGTAGTAAGTGAAATAAGTGGGATAGAAAATAAAGAGACTATCATACCGCAAACATGAGGATATATCTGGCAGCTCACATGTCCTGGAGTCCTTTCCTGCTAAAGGAATCCAGCTGAGGTTCCTCATGGAAACCATAATTGCACATGAGCAAAGATGATTAAATTTACCAACATGAAAATAACTGTGCTAGATTGGCAGATTTGTGGGTGGTTTACTCACTCCTTCTGCTTTCCAAATCAACTGTAAGGAAGGTGTACCACCTTTAAAATAAGAATATACAAATAATGCTTCCAGCTTTTTTAGAAAAACAATATAAGAATTAACCACCTAAAAACAATATCTTCCTATTTTGCTGGAGACACTGTCTGATACTTGATATTCTTTATATAGAGGCCCCATGAATTTATTTTTCTTTGAACTTAGTGCTTAAAACCATAATGTGCCTCATCTTACATAAGCCGGTGAGCAGCACAATGTGTTTCCCTTTTTGCCTTATCTGCCAGAGAACCCCTGGCTAAACTGATTTCTAAACTGTGATAATTATCTCCCATTAGAGGCTCAGCATGATCTATTTCTCTGTTCTTTTTCATTGATTTTGTCTTTTTTATGTTTAGCTATATTTTATACTATGTTTCAGCATTATAAGCCAACTTAAAACCTTTTCTAGATATAAGTAAACACATGCACAAATGAAAAGATAAATAATCAAAGACATGGCACATGTACTAAACATAAGACAGAATTTCTAATGAAGTGAACTGCCCAGCAAATAGAATAGGCTGATTCTCTGGGATTTCTGTTCATGGAAGGTCTGAAGCCTCCAATTATGAGAGATTCCTCACGAAAGACAATACAGCACTAGACTAGACATTCTTTACAAATTCTACTGTTCTATTAACGAAAAGACATGGAGAAAAGAGAATATGGTATGTAAACTATCAGAAATTTTGAAGATGATTTAATTTTTTTTCTTTTACTGATGAGAAAAACAACGCCTAGAGGTCTGAAGTACACAGTTAGTTGTTTGCAGGGCTGAAATCCCAGTCTAGCCACATGAATGACAGTAGGAACAGCAGAAACCTTTAACCACTGATTTCCTGTTTCCTGACTGAAGGAAAAAAAAAGGTAATAATCTGTTAATTTCTTTGTGGGATGTTATATGTTCCAAAGCTTTCTGAGTGCCATCTTTCGCTCCCTCCATAACTCTCCCAAGACGCTCAGAAAGCCTTCTCCACAGTGAAGGAGAACTCGGGCCTGAACTCCTCTTCTCCTTTCCCCCACCCAGTTTCAGTAAATAGCAGACATATTAAACACAGCGAACATGAAAGTCACGGAGAAAGGCGATGAATGGTAATTAAAATACCCTGAAATCAATTTTTATCTCTTTTTAAAATACAAAGGAATATTTCTACATGTTAGTTTATTCTCATAGGAGACTATTGTCTCCCTCCATTTTTTTCACCTTGTTTTTACATATGCAAGACAACTACCGGTCCTTTGCTAACTATTCATTCTTGTTTCTACAAGCAGATAGGTCTTGTTCTTGGAAATTTCATCAGATTGAATGAGGACCCGTGATATAAGATATTCTTGCTTTTTATTTCAGACAAGCATTAGATGAAGGTTGCTGCCATGGCTAATTTTATATGTCAACTTGAGTGGGCTAAGGGATGCCCAGATAGCTGGTAAAACATTATTTCCGGGTGTGTCTGTGAGGGCGTTTCCAGAAGAGATTAGCATTTGAACTAGTGAAGAAGATCTGCTCTCACCAATGTGGGCCAGTATCATACAGTCTGTTGAGGGCCTGAATAGAACAGAAAAGGCAAAGGATGAGTGAATTCACTCTCTCTCCTTGAGCTGGGACATCAGAGCTCCTGATTCTTGGACCTTTGGATTCTGGGACTCATACCATTGGCTCTTCCAGTTCTCAGGCCTTTGGACTCGGACAGAATAATCATGACCATTGGCTTTCCTGGGTTCTCCACCTTGCAGATGGTATATCATGGGACTTCAATAACTGTGTGAGCCAATTCCCATAATAAATCATTATATATATACACACACATATATGTGTGTGTTTGTGTGTGTGTATGTGTATGTGTGTGTATATATACATACACTATATTGGTTCTGGTTCTCTGTTTCTCAGGGAAAACCCTGACTAATTCAGTTATACAGGGCAGACGGCAGACCCTGTTTAGATTACTTTTATTTGTCATAGCTTGGTGCAAACATAGTTCAGGTCATGTTCAGGTAAACACTTCACATAAAGACAAACCATCTCTTAGTCACAGGCTGCCCTTTGAAGGCTGGCCAACCATCTTCCTAATGACTTCTACTCATTCAGGGGTGAACTAGGTGAACAACTGTGAATCACTCAGCATAATCCATCACTACTCCCAAAAAACAGTTCAAAGTATACATTCCAATGAAAGGTGGACCCAAGGCTCCATCCTTCTGTGCAAAAGATAGCGCTCTTTATGCATAATAATAGAAGCTATTGGATTTTGAGCACTTGCCCTAAGCAAGCACGGAGCTAAATGCTTTTTTTTTCTGTAATATTTCATGTAATCCTTATAACAACCCCATGGCATACGAATATTATTTTTACCATTTTACAGAGGAGGAAACTAAAATTTATGGAGAGCTTAAGTAATTTTCCCCAGGATACAAAGCAAGTAAATGTTAGTGCGATGGTTCAAAACCAGGCAGTGAGACGCTGACGCCCACTACTCGTCTCCCTCTATTGTCAACCAGCAAAAATGTTTAGGCAGCTATCACAGGGCACTGCTCACAGCTCCAAAAGCACGTAAACTCAGAGCGACCATTTAATAATAAGATGATGATAATGCCGTGGATAAGGTCTGTTCTGCAACTGACACCTCTTAAAGGGAAATAACAGGTTGAGTATTCCCTCCATGAAACACTTCACTCCATCTAATGCCATGATTACACTTTTCTTCATCTTACTACCCCTCAGGCTTCTCCCACTCCATCTACTCCTCCAATATTGGTCTGACCTGGGATATGGTATCTGTCACAATCCACTGTGGTGTTATCACAGACATTCAGCTTCCAATACTGTAAGGAACGTGTGATGACTCACCAGCTTCTCTCTGAAATGCCACCCTCACTCTCATCTTCCAGAGCCCTGCAGGCACCTCGGATGACACAAGTCAAACATTTCATTCACAGTTTCTTATTCTCCAAGTTTCCTCCCCAGTTTGAATCCTCTCTCCGAATGAATGGCATCGCCATCCTGAAACCCTGACCTCAAAGCTGGAGATCTTGAGATCACCCTTGATTCCTCTCTCTTCCTGCCCTCTTACCTCTGACTGGGCATTATGCTCTATCAATCTGTCCTCCCCCACTGCCACCACCTTGCTGAGTTCCCCTTCAGTTTGTCTGTCCTCGAGTGTCTCAGTAGCTCCACCAGCATAGTCTTTCTAAAACATAAATCTGAACCTCTCATTCTCCCCCTTAAAGCTCATCAAGTGTTCCTCCATTGCCTAAGTCTCAGCTCCCATAACAGAGTTCTTTGCTGCACGTTACCCTCAAGGTTTAAACACTTGTTTGTAGCTCCCTAAATGCACCATGCTTGCTGTTTCCTGTCTCTGCGCATTTTTACAAACTGTTCACTAAAAGTAGAAAACCAGCCTATTTACATATTACAAACTATTTCACTTTTCAAGGCCCAGCTCAGGCATCTCCTCCCTTATTAGGCCTCCAGCCTCAGCAAGCAGAGCAGCTTGCTTGGTCCTTAGCATCCCACTGCAAGTCTACTTCTATTATTGAATTCATTTCACGGTATCGTTCCTATATATTCACACTGTACCCTTCCTAATGGACTTTGAGCCTTTCAATCTTGGAGAACATGACTTAATTTCTTCTTTTCCCAATAGATTTAGGAGGTACAGGTGTTTTTTGTTGCATGGATGAACTGTATAACGCTACAGTGTAGGGCTTTCATCACCAGAATAGTGTACACTGTACCTGATAGGTAGATTTTTATCCCTCACCCCCCTCTTAACCTCCTCTTTCTTAGTTTTCAATAACATGACACCACTTTATGACCGTATATATCCCTTGTTTAGCTCCCACTTATAAGTGAGAACATGTGGTATTTGTTTTTCTATTCTTGAGATACTTTACTTAGGGTAATTGTCTCCAGTTCCATCCAAGTTGCTGCAAAAGACATTATTTCATTCCTTTTTATGGCTGAGTAGTACTCCACAAGGTATATGTGTGTGTGTGTGTGTATCTCATATTTTTTATCCACTCATCATTTTTATTTAGCACAAAATTCTCACATCAT